>JAQMRL010000009.1:20000-303278 GCA_035578175.1 Catonia carolina
TACCCAAAGCCTTAATCAGTCTATCAGCCTTGCCGCAGACTTCTCGTACATGGGGGATGAACACTCTGTTTTTATCCAACCATACCCCCAAGTACTTGACCCTCGGCAAGGGTGTGATGACCTTCGTTCCGACCCGGAAGGTTATCTCTCCGAATCTTCGCCTACCCGCCATGACAACGGCCTCGGTCTTCTCCGCTGCCACTTCTAGGCCGACGCTGGCCATCCAATCCATAATAGTTGCAATGGCTTCGTCCGCCTTTTCCATTACAGTTTGCGGAGTCTTCCCCACCACCACAATGGCGAGGTCATCCGCAAACGCGACCGTTGTCACGCCGTCCGGTAACTCCAGCCGAAGGACGTCGTCGTAGGAAAGGTTCCACAGATCCGGTCCGAGGATTGAGCCCTGTGGAACCCCGCAATACATCTTCTCCCTCAATGTCTCGCCCTCCGACTCGACCATCAGCAGCCTCTCCGACAGGTACCTCTGCACGATGCGTAAAAGGTACTCACTGACCCTCTTCTTCTTCAATGCATCAACAACAACACCCCACGGCAGGCTGTTGAATGCATTTCTAATATCTAGCAGGATTACCGCGGGAATTCTTCGTTTCCTCCAGCTACCCGCCGCAGCCTCGTCCACTTTCTGCATTACGAGTCGAACGGCGTCTGCCGTTGACCTTCCTTCCCGGAAGCCATACTGTCTTTCTGACAGACCGCCGTTCCGCTGGATCTCTTCCTTCAGCCTAACCCTCAGCAAGCTCTCGTAGAGCTTACCCAACGAGTTGAGTAAGCATATCGGCCGGTAGGCCGCTGCGTCATCGGGTGACCGTCCTTCCTTCTTCAGAAGAACCAGCCTCGCACATCGCCACTCCTGCGGGAACTCCCCGCCAACCAGCAGCTCGTTGTACATACGTAGCACTTCGACCGGGAACGTGCCCACCAGTGCTTGGACCGCCTCGACCGGAACCCCATCAGGACCCGGACTCTTCTTCGGCGACATTCTTGCCGCTGCCTCTAAAAGCTCGGCCACCGTGAACCTCGGGATGTCAACTGCCGCAAGCTCCTCATACACAGGTTCCGGAAGCCTCGGAAACAACCTCCCGCAGACCTCCTTCAACCTGCCCCTGCTCAACACCGGCAGCCGACGTCCAAACTTCTTTCTTACGATCTTGAATCCCCTTCCCCAGGGGTCCTCGTCCACCTCGTCGCACAGCGAGGTCCAAGCACGTGTCTTCGCCGCTGCAATGGCCCTCTTCATCTCCTGCCTGGCGCACTTCAACTCCAGCCTGGAGACCTCTTCTCCCTCCTCGTCACCTCGTCTTCTGGACCGCTGCATGACTCTTCTTGCCCTAACGCACCTCATGCTGAGTGCCGCAATTGAGTCGTTCCACCAGTACACCCCTGGCTTCTTCTGCTCGGACCTGGGACACACCTGCTTGTACGTCGCAACGACTACCTCTCCCAGGTCCTCCACCTCACGATGTACTGACAGCTCCGTCTTCAGCGCCTCCAGAAACCTTCCGATGATCACCGGATTCGGCCTCACCGGCCGCTTGATGCTGGCGAGACGCTTTACGCCCCACAGGGAAAACTCTATGCACCTGTGGTCGCTCAGCGTCTCAACATCCGATAACACCTTCCAGTCAGTCTCGCCGCCCATCAACCGCTCTGACGCAAAGGTCACGTCAACGACAGACTGCTGCCTCCCCCTCATGAAGGTAGGCTCATTACCTTCATTCATCACTGTGAGGTCCAAGCCCGCCGCGAGGTCCACCAACAGACGCCCTCTCTCGTCCTCGACGTCACCTGTCCATAGACAGTGTTTGGCGTTGAAATCGCCGGCCAGAACCATTCTTCCTGCATGCCTCCTGGCCGCCAACACCACTCCATCCAGCCGCCTCTGGTACTCTTCTGCGCTGATATTTGGCGATAAATAAACTGCGAACAGAGAGACCTGGTCGAGCCTAACCCAGGCAAAGCCATGGCCTCTTCCAGAATCTCTCACCGCTCGCTGCGTCACAATTTTTATCGCCACGTCGCATTTGGCATCGGTCACCCAGCCGTCCGCCGCCTTCACTGTCGCAATATGGGGTTCAGCAACAAGGACCACATCTGCTTGCCGGCTCACTGCCGTCCTCCAAAGCAGATCCTGCGCCACCCCACTCCGGTTCGCGTTGAGCTGCAGCACCCGCATGCCTCCTACTCCGTCACCATATCCGCGCTCCTCCGTCGCGCCGTCTCTCCATCTCTGCCTCTCACGCAGTCCTTCCGCTGGTGGCCCTCCTTTCCACACCCAAAGCAGAGCTTGGACCTGTCTTCACCCTTGCATTTGGAAGCGATGTGGCCGTGCTCCCAGCACCTGAAGCATCGTAGTTCCTCCGTTCTCTCGACAACTCGGCAGTTAACCCACCCGACTCTCGTTCTCTTTAACTGCCGCAGCTTGGTTGCCGTCGCTCCCCTGGCGAGGACAGTCGCATTTTGAGTGGCACCGTACGCGGGTCGAACGGCTGTCACCCTGACATCATCCGCCTCACCGCCCACGGCCGCCACCAGCGCTTCTTTGACTGTGTTTACATCTGCATCACCCTCCAGGTCTTTGACGTGAAAAACCACAATCTGGGCCCTCCGACCTGCTTCCTTCACCACCACCTGAGGCAGCTTCTCCGTAACGGCCCTCCTGACCGTTTCCGTGTTTACTGCCCCAGGCCCCTTGTCAACGGCCCTGATCCGTATCTGGACCTGCTCACTCGGCCCCTTCTTGATCGACAGGACCTCCCCCAGTTCTTCACGGTTGACCGTTGACTTTACCTTTTTGAGAAGGTCCGCGTAGGAGCTGCCCTCCGCTGACAGGGAAACCACCCTGGACGGCGGCCCCTGCTCCTTCACTTCCTCTCTTCTACCAGCCTTTTCCACGTGCACGTAAAGGCCCTTCTTCGCCCTGCGACCAGCGATCTCCGCCACCTTTACGTGCTTCTCCGCGTCGGCTCCCTCCTCCAGCCGAACTGCCACTTCTCTGCTGGAGTTCTCCAGTACTTTTTCCAGCCCCTTTAACCAGTCCAGTACCGCTGACTCTTCCTGGCTATCGATCACGACAGTGAATGTCCTGCCACTCTCGAACAGAACATCTTCCTCCGACAGGACATTCACTTCGCTAGTGGCCCGCACCACTTGGCCTCTCCTTAACTTTCCTTCCTGCGCCAGCTTTCTGACCGCGGCTGCACCCCGGCCAGTTCTCCCCTTCACTCCACCCGGCGCAGAAAGGTCATATACGAAGACCACGTCTCTGCCCTCCTCTACCTTCCACTCCTGGCATCTCCTGACACTCACGTAAGCCTCCTTAGGCCATCTTCTTGTTACTACTTCCACCACGTCGTCGTTCGCCACACCTGCATCCAGGACTTCAGCCACGGCTTGCCTCGTCCCGGTCCAGGCCGATTGCGTAGCCCTATCTGTCATGACAGGGCTTGTCCGCCTATCGCACCTGGCGCACACTTGGCCGCACGACCTCGCCTCCTTCTTCGCCTCTTCAAGGCTCCTCCTAACCTCTCTTAGTTTTTTGAATAGGAGATCCCCCTCTTCACTAAGCAAGGCCTGCCTACTCACCATGGTTTCCACCCCGGCCAACTTGCCCTCAAGTTCCTGCAGTATGGATACCATGGCCTCCGTCTCTCCGACGTCGTGTTCTTCCCTGGGCCTCTTGTACCGCTCCAGCGACGATACTCGCCCCCTCGGAACAACTCTGGAACCTCCTGCTAGCCTCGGGTCTCTTTCCTCCTTATTTCCCACTTTCTTCTTCGACTTGGTACCACCCGAGCCGCTACCTCCCGCATCGCCCTTATCTCCATCCTGGGTCTTCGTTTGGGCCTGCTTCGGCCCCTCAACAGCCTTTACAGGAGACCTAGAAAGTCGGTCTTTCCGTCCAAACGGATCCCCCTCATCCATAGCACTAATTGCTCTGTGACAACCGTACTCTTTTTAGCCGTTTGCGCCTTAAAAACGGTTTTTTACGAACCGTTTGGCTGCCCCTAGTACTAGTGCTTCAGAAAGCACTAGGAGGTAGCAATTCGTTATTATTATACTAAGCTATAGTATAGAGCAGACTGCATGTACAATTGTACTACCTATACCAAGGACCGCCGTAAACCCGCAATACACAAGTCTTCAAGTACAAGTACCGGCGGCAATTGTACTTCTTTTAACTAGTTCTGCCTGGAAACCGCTTTACGACCGACAGATTGCGATTTCAGCTACCAGGCTCACAGAATTAATAGAAAGTATTCAGCGAACACGGAAAACACACAACTAAATTCAAACAATTAAATTTATATAAAATAAACTTATCTTATCGGGGATTATACTAATCCCCTTAACTTTAATAAAATTCAATTACAGTACCTCACCTCTGCTCGCTTCCTACTATCCTATTCCTTGAACAATTTTAAAAAGCCCGCACCGAAGCTATTTACAACTCCACCGACGTCCTATCGGGCCAGCTTCGACAAGATAAAGCCAACGCACCGCGGTACGCGATTTTAGACCTTAAAACGAAAATTTTTTTTAACCACTTGTTCTATGTTTAACCTATAAACAATCAAACATACATCAACAACATAATCCAGCAACCCAAAATCATACACAATAGACAATCCAAAGTAATTAATTGACCACACAATCCGATATTAACCGTACCACTGTAATTAGAGTGACTAATTATGTGTTATTCTACGAGTGTTCCAAGCTTAACCTATAAGCATGAGAACGAAACACAAAACACTTTACCATCCGTTGTCCATAAATCATAAATTTTACACAGTCCGAAATAATCAATTAATCTACCAGTCCGATATTACCCGTTACCCCTTTAACTAGAAATACAGGGTGATATTTAATCCACGTATGTCCCCTGCTTAACCTCCAAGCAAGGGAAACAAACACTCAAAAAACTTCACAATCCGTTATCCAATACTCGTAAAATTTAGCACAGTCCAAGATTAACCATGCATCTACCGATTCCGACACAGTCCGTTATAAGAAACCACAAAAAACCTCGCCAAAACACATAAACACCAGGAGCACTATACTCACTCTGCCTACTCGTATGGTGACGTATCACCACTCAACCTAACCTAACCTGACCTGACCTGACCTGACCTGACCTGACCTGACCTGACCTGACCTGACCTGACCTGACCTGACCTGACCTGACCTGACCTGACCTGACCTGACCTGACCTGACCTGACCTGACCTGACCTGACCTGACCTGACCTGACCTGACCTGACCTGACCTGACCTGACCTGACCTGACCTGACCTGACCTGACCTGACCTGACCTGACCTGACCTGACCTGACCTGACCTGACCTGACCTGACCTGACCTGACCTGACCTGACCTGACCTGACCTGACCTGACCTGACCTGACCTGACCTGACCTGACCTGACCTGACCTGACCTGACCTGACCTGACCTGACCTGACCTGACCTGACCTGACCTGACCTGACCTGACCTGACCTGACCTGACCTGACCTGACCTGACCTGACCTGACCTGACCTGACCTGACCTGACCTGACCTGACCTGACCTGACCTGACCTGACCTGACCTGACCTGACCTGACCTGACCTGACCTGACCTGACCTGACCTGACCTGACCTGACCTGACCTGACCTGACCTGACCTGACCTGACCTGACCTGACCTGACCTGACCTGACCTGACCTGACCTGACCTGACCTGACCTGACCTGACCTGACCTGACCTGACCTAACCTAACCTAACCTAACCTAACCTAACCTAACCTAACCTAACCTAACCTAACCTAACCTAACCTAACCTAACCTAACCTAACCCAAACCCCCCGTAACAAACAAGATGGACTCTACAATAAATAAACCAAGATGACGATCAACGCTGCTGCAGACGACGCTCGTCCTCACCCTTGGCTCGCAGAATCGAACCGACCAGTAGCTGAACACTCTCCCATGCCTCCTGCGATTCCAGCATCTTCGTCACCACGGTGTCCGCCATGACGTCTTCGCCAACTGCGACGGCACACCGCCTCCTCTCTTCAGCCCACCTTCCACACTCCAGAATGGTGTGCTCGGCTGAATCCTGGAGCTCGCAGTATCGGCACCCCGGCGTCGCTCTTCTTCTACGTTTCTTCAAGTAATCCTCAAAATCTCCATGACCACTGAGGAACTGGGTGAGGAAAAAGTCCAGCTCCCCATGGCGCCTTTCCAACCAACTTCTCAACTCTGGGATCAGCCTATGGGTCCAACGACCCTTCTCCGACCCAGACCATCTCTCTTGCCATTGCCGCATCCTATTGTCCTTGGCCTCACTTTTGGGCATGCCCCCCGCCACTGCCGCTCTCTCTTCAATGACCAAGTCGATAGGGGGCACCCCGGCCAACACAAACGCCGCTTCCGCCGACACTGTACGGAACGCCAGGCACACACGAAGGGCGACGCGCCGTTGAACTGCTTCTAAGCACCTCCGTGCCACCTGGAATTCCAGTGCCCTACTCCAGCATTCCGCTCAACCTAACCTAACCTAACCTAACCTAACCTAACCCTGCTTCCTTCACGACCACCTGAGGCAGCTTCTCCGTCACGGCCCTCCTGACCGTTTAACCTAACCTAACCTAACCTAACCTAACCTAACCTAACCTAACCTAACCTAACCTAACCTAACCTAACCAACCCAACCCAACCCAACCCAACCCAACCCAACCCAACCCAACCTTTTTTTTTTTTTCAGCCGACCGGAGCGGGGGAATCTTCATAGGGCCAAGTGACCCTGAAAGATACCATTGCACGCACGCGCAATGGTTATGTGGGATTTTTACCCACTAAACCTAACCGCCCCTTCTCTACACCGAGTACCGGACCCACCTAAAAAGGTATTACGCAGTACTCAGTGTGTAATGGGTGTCTACCCAATCATCTCGCCCAGGTGAGCATACCGACACACACCTGCCCTCGTACACGAATGGTTTTATTAGCCATTGAACCGCAGGTCAGGTTAGGCTGTACCTAATCTCCCTATCTACCCATTAATAGGGTCTCAGACATGAATATATATACATTATATACACTACACGTGTACATCACATACATATAAACATATTATACATCCACACATGCACACACACACACACACACAAAAACATAATTCTTCCATTAGTTACAAACATAATGACACTAGTAACAAAACAGGAAAGCAGTAGACCCGAGGACTATGTCCCCAAGAATCTGTAACAATAATAACATACCAATCACCCGTAGTCGCCACCCCTCTCGTCGGATATCTTGTTTTGCAAAACAGTTGTCACTAACAGCCGCACCGCCTCCCATCCTGGCTGCGACCGCAACATAACCTGCACAGCCGACTCCGCCGTCAGCTCCACCCCCACCGAGCCAGCACATCTCGCTCTCTCCTCCGCCCACCTAGCACACTGCAGAATAGTGTGCTCAGCCGTGTCTTCCACTTTTTCACAGTACCTACACCGCGAACTCGCGCGTCTTCCTCTCTTATGTAGGTACCCCTCGAAGTCACCATGGCCACTAAGGAATTGGGTCAAATAGTAATCCAACTCCCCGTGGCCTCTCGCTGTCCACTTCTTAACCTCAGGAATCAGGCGATGGGTCCACCTGCCCTTCGTCGACGCACTCCACCTTCGCTGCCATCTATCCTCCAACTCCAGGCAGGCTTCAACCTCCGAGGCACACTCCCGCCGGGCCATCCGCCTCTCAATCACCAGCTCGATGGGGGGCACCCCTGCAATTACGAAGGCCGCCTCGTCTGACACCGTCCGGTACGCCATACAAACACGCAGGGCCACCCGCCGCTGCCGTGCCTCCAGGATCTTCTTCACCGACCCAAACCGCAGGGCCCCCCTCCACACTCCAGCTCCATAAGTCAGAACGGAACCTACCACAGCCGCGTATAACTTCCGCTTAGCAGGGCGAGGGCCGTAAACATTACCCATCAACCTGCCAAGACACCTCACTAATTGGTCAGCCTCTGCAGCCGCTTCCCGGACATGAGGGATGAAAGTTCTTTCTCTATCCAACCAAACGCCAAGATATTTTATTTTCGGAGAGGCCACTATTACTTCTCCTCCTACCTCAAAACTGACCTCCCCTACTGGCCGTCTGCCTGCCATCACCACCGCCGTCGTTTTCTCCGCAGCCAACACTAATCCAGCACCTTGCAACCACTCCTCTATCACCTGAATGGCACTATTGGCCTTCGCCATCAACTCCGCCGGAGTCACTGCCTCGACTACCAGCGCCAGGTCGTCAGCAAACGCTACTGTCATAGCTCCTTCTGGCAACCGCAACCGTAGCACGTCATCGTATGCAACGTTCCAAAGGTCAGGCCCCAGAACAGACCCCTGGGGCACCCCACACCACATCCTAACCTCCAGTTTCTCGCCCTCGGACTCTACCACAACCTTTCGCTCCGACAGGTATTCCTGCAGTATGCGACGCAGGTATGGGCTTACGCCCCGATGCCTCAACGCCTCCAGGGCAACCCCCCAAGGCAGGCTGTTGAACGCATTCCTTACGTCAAACAATATGACCGCAGGGATCCTCCTCTGACGCCTACCGCCGGCCACTGCCTCGTTGACGCGCCGCATCACCAATCCAACGGCGTCTTCCGTTGATCTCCCCTCTCGGAAACCAAACTGCCGTTCGGATAGGCCACCACAACTGTTAATCTCATCCCTCAGACGACTCCTCAGTAAAACTTCGTAAAGTTTTCCTAACGAGTTCAGCAGACAGATGGGTCGGTACGCTGATGCATCCTCCAGCGCTCTACCCTCCTTCTTTAATAGCACCAACCTGGCCACCTTCCACGCCGCATGAAACACCCCATTTACCAGCAGGTAATTAAAGTGTTTCAAAACCTCGGCCGGCAATGCTGCCACCATTGCCTGCACCGCCTCCACTGGCACCCCATCCGGACCGGGACTCTTCTTTGGTCTTAGCTGTATCGCCGCCTGCAGTAACTCTTCTACGGTAAACCTAGGAATATCCACAGCTGAAATCTCCTCGTAGACTGGGCTCGGCAGCCTTGGAAAAAGTCGTCCACAGACCTGCCTCACCCTACACTGAGACAATTGCGGTAGCCTCCTACCAAACCTCTTCATTACAATTTTGTAATCCTTCCCCCAGGGGTCCGCCTCGACTTCCTGGCACAGTGCCGCCCAACTCCTTCTCTTTGCAGCCTCTATCTCCTTCTTCAACCGCCGCCTCGCTTCCCTCAGCACGGCCCTCCTCGCCTCCTCGCCATCGGCATCACCAATTCTTCTTCTTCTCTGCAGAGCCCGTCTCGCTTTGACGCAATCCCTGCGTAACTGCCGAATGTGGTCGCTCCACCAATACACCCCAGGCTTCTTCATCTCCACCCTAGGACATACTTCCCGGTAGGCAGCGACCACCGCCACACCAACCTCCACTTCATCCTCAACGACGACATCGGTTGTCAGTTTCCTCCTAATACTTTCCACAAACCTCCCGATAATCATCGGAGTAGGCCGTCTCCATTTTGCCAACACCGGAACTTCCCTTACGCCCTGTAGAACGAACTTGATACATCTGTGATCGCTGAGCGTCTCCTCATCCAGGACCTTCCATATAGTGCCAGTCCCAGCCACCCCAGCCGACACAAAAGTCAAATCAATCGTCGAGCTCTGATCCCTCCTCACGAAGCTTGGCACTCCCCAATCGTTGAGTCCAACCAGGCCTGTACTTGCAACCATGTCCGCCAGGAGATTACCTCTGAAGTCTCCGACACCACGAGACCACGCTTCATTTTTGGCATTGAAATCACCGGCCAGCACCACTCCACCTTCCTGTCTCCTGACCGCCGACTCCACCTCCTCCAAGGTACGGATATATACATCCCGACCAACATTAGGTGAAATGTATACATTAAATACCGTGATCCCTCCGAGCCTGACCCAAGCGAAACCTTGACCTCGGCCGGAATCGTCTATCACCCGCGACGTCACCACCTTAATGGCTACATCGCAGTTCATATCGGTGATCCACTCGTCCGATGCTCCTACCAAAGCTTTGTTGGGTTCTGCGACAAGCACCAACTCCGCCCCACGCCTTATGGCTGCCTCCCATAACAGATCGTGAGCGGCTCTGCTTCTGTTGGCATTGAGCTGCAGCACTCTCATTTCCGACGCACTGTCTCCTCCGCTGCGCTCGCCGCCCTTCCCTCGACAACACCGCCACAGTCCCTCTTCAAGTGCCCTTCTTGTCCGCACTTGAAGCAAAGCTTCGATCTGTCCTCCCCCTTGCACTTGCTGGCGATGTGCCCATATTCCCAGCAGCGGTAGCATCTTGTCTCCTCCTGCCGCTCACTAACTCTGCAGCAGACCCAACCCACCCTGATCCGGGTCCGCTTCCGAAGCTCCACCGCAGCCGCAGCACTGACTACCGCCGTAGCGATCTTCATCCCTCCGTACGCCGGCCGCATTGAGGAAACCCTGACTTCTCCCTTCTCGCCTACTGCCGCCACCACCGCATCAAGAACAGCCTTCTCGTCCTCCTCCTTCTCGATATCCTTCACGTGGAAGACTACCGACTGCCCTCTCCTCCTGGCCTCGCGGACAACAACCTCCGGGATCTTCTCGGCGACAGCCCTCCGAACCGTGTCCACTGTCACCGCCTGCTGACTGGCCGACCGAAGACGCAATTGCACTTCCTGGTTAGCACCTTTTCTAACCGCCAGGACCTCCCCCAGTTCGTCCCTACTGACCGTCTCCTTAATGCCTTTCAGTAGCTCAGCGTATGACATGCCCTGAGCTGCCAGATTGACCGTCCTCGTTGGGGGCCCAATTTCCCTTGTCCCCTCTCTCTTCGCAACGTCAATACAGACCTTAATCTGTTTATCGGCCCTCCGCCCCACGACCTCAATGACCTTCACCACCTTCTCTATATAAGGCGCATCAAAGAGATGGACTTCAACCTCCCTCCTAGCCGACGCCAAACACCTCGCCATACCATTGAGCAAGTCGCTCACCACATCCTTTCCTGCTCCAGTGTCAATAACAATAGTGTATTTCCTCCCGCTCTCCAAAGGGCCTTCCTCCTCCATAATCGTCACCTCCCTCGATTCAGCCACCACCTGGCCCCGCCGCAAGGACCCCTCTTGCGCCAATCTCCTGGCCGTGGCAGCAATCTTTCCCGCCCTCTCCTTTACCGGGCTCTTCGCTCCAACGTCATACAAGACAACAAGGTCAGAGTCCCTACCAACCCTCTCGGTTCTCATGACCTTCTCATATGCCTCTGCCGGCCATCTTCTATTAATAAGGTTTTCGACCTCTTCATCACCCACCATCTCTCTAAGGGTCTCCACGACTCCCTTCCTGTTTTCTCCCGGCAAGGCTACCTGGGTGACCTTGTCCACCATTAGAGGAGTGGCGTCCCGACAACGTTCGCACACACCACAGCACTCCACTCCTTCCTTTACTTCCACTATGCTACGTCTGACGATACCGCACAAATGCCGCACCTCCTGTTCTTCTGTGGTCCCTCGAGCCAGACCATGCATAACTTTGTCCAACTCCTCGAACTTCCCTTCCAAGAAGAGCGCCATTTCTTGAAGCGTGGGGCGAATCCCTCCTGATTCGTTGCCTTTCCTATGCCTCTTAGTGAGCTCCAACGAAGCTTCTTGGGCACCCTGCCGTACTCCTGAGCCCCCAGCTGTCGGCGGTCTATCCTCATCGGAATCGCTTACAACCTCCACAGTGACACGGCTCTTCCTCCTGGGCTTGCTACCGCCCATGTCACTGCTTCCTTCACCACTGCCCCCGGCACCCTGGGTTTTCTTCCGTTTTCCCAGCCGATCCGGTGGGAACACCCGTGACGACGTCTGCACCCACGGGTTCTCCGCGAAATCAGCTTCCTCATCCATACTCGGAAAGCCACTTTATTTTTCGAAATTCGGGTGGAACAAAATTTTTTGACCACCCGGTAGATCGAATAAAACAACAAAAAAATAAACGTCACTTTTTTTACCGAACCTCGGGTGGAACTATTTTTGTGGACCACCCGGTGGAACAGATAAAAACAACAATGAAAAAAAATTTTTTACACATATAAACAATCACACACAATCGTTTCCGTATTAATTAATACAAATTAAAAACGGATAAAACTCTTGTCCCTTCTAATAATTATAGATTTATCTATAATTATTATTCCAGTTTAACCATTCACACTTAAACAACCGTAAACGAAAACGAAAAACAACTAAAAAACATTCTAACACCTAACCAAAAAACGCAAAAATTCTTTTAAATACAAATTACTCGCGGTAAATCGGTCACTCCTTAAATCCGCTGACACAAGAATAACCACGTGATTATTCTGCGTTCACCAAGACTAAACTCGCAGCAAAACTCGCGTAAAAACCATAAAAACTTGAAAATAAACACGACAAGAAACTCGCTCGTCTGTTACGCTCGGGCACCAAACGTAACCTCAACCTAACCTGACCCGACCCGACCCGACCCAACCTTTTATTTTTTCTTCAGCCGACCGGAGCGGGGGAATCTTCATAGGACCAAGTGACCCTGAAAGATACCATTGCACGCACGCGCAATGGTTATGTGGGATTTTTACCCACTAAACCTAACCGCCCCTTCTCTACACCGAGTACCGGACCCACCTAAAAAGGTATTACGCAGTACCCAGTGTGTAATGGGTGTCTGCCCAATCATCTCGCCCAGGTGAGCATACCGACACACACCTGCCCTCGTACACGAATGGTTTTATTAGCCATTGAACCGCAGGTCAATAGCTATACCTAATATCGCTATCTACCCATTAATAGGGTCTCAGACATGAATATATATATATTATATACACTACACGTGTACATCACATACATATAAACATATTATACATCCACTCATGCACACACACACACACAAAAACATAATTCTTCCATTAGTTACAAACATAATGACACTAGTAACAAAACAGGAAAGCAGTAGACCCGAGGACTATGTACCCAGGAATCTGTAACAATAATAACTTACCAATCACCCATAGTCGCCACCCCTCACGTCGGATATCTTGTTTTGCAAAACAGTTGTCACTAACAGCCTCACCGCCTCCCATCCTGGCTGCGATCGCAACATAAACTGCACAACCGACTCCGCCGTCAGCTCCACCCCCACCGAGCCAGCACATCTCGCTCTCTCCTCCGCCCACCTTGCACACTGCAGAATAGTGTGCTCAGCCGTGTCTTCCACTTCTTCACAGTACCTACACCGCGAACTCGCGCGTCTTCCTCTCTTATGTAGGTACCCCTCGAAGTCACCATGGCCACTAAGGAATTGGGTCAAATAGTAGTCCAACTCCCCGTGGCCTCTCGCTGTCCACTTCTTAACCTCAGGAATCAGGCGATGGGTCCACCTGCCCTTCGTCGACGCACTCCACCTTCGCTGCCATCTATCCTCCAACTCCAGGCTGGCTTCAGCCTCCGACGCACCCTCCCGACGGGCCATCCGCCTCTCAATCACCAGCTCGATTGGGGGCACCCCTGCAATTACGAAGGCCGCCTCGTCTGACACCGTCCGGTACGCCATACAAACACGCAGGGCCACCCGCCGCTGCCGCGCCTCCAGGATCTTCTTCACCGACCCAAACCGCAGGGCCCCCCTCCACACTCCAGCTCCATAAGTCAGAATGGAACCTACCACAGCCGCGTATAACTTCCGCTTAGCAGGGCTAGGGCCGTAAACATTACCCATCAACCTGCCAAGACACCTCACTAATTGGTCAGCCTTTGCAGCCGCTTCCCGGACATGGGGGATGAACGTTCTTCCTCTATCCAACCAAACGCCAAGATATTTTTATTTTCGGAGAGGCCACTATGACTTCTCCTACCTCAAAACTGATCTCCCCTACTGGCCGTCTGCCTGCCATCACCACCGCCGTCGTCTTCTCCGCAGCCAACACTAATCCAGCACCCTGCATCCACTCCTCTATCACCTGAATGGCGTTATTGGCCTTCGCCATCAACTCCGCCGGAGTCACTGCTTCGACTACCAGCGCCAGGTCGTCAGCAAACGCTACTGTCATAGCTCCTTCTGGCAACCGCAACCGTAGCACATCATCGTATGCAACGTTCCAAAGGTCAGGCCCCAGAACAGACCCCTGGGGCACCCCACACCACATTCTAACCTCCAGTTCCTCGCCCTCGGACTCTACCACAACCTTACGCTCCGACAGGTACTCCTGCAAACCCAACCCAACCCAACCCAACCCCAGTCACCGTGGCCACTGAGAAATTGGGTCAAATAATAACCAAATGGCCGTGGCCTCTCGCTGTCCACCTTTTCACCTCCGTAATCGGGAGATGAGTCCACCTGCCCTTCGTCGACGCGCTCCACCGTCGCTGCCATGTCTCTTCCAACTCCAGACAGGCTTCATTCTCCGACGCACCCTCTCGCCGGGCCATCCTGCTCTCTATCACTAGCTCGATGGGGTCACCCCAGCAATGACGAAAGACGCCTCGTCAGACACCGTCCAGTAAGCCATACAAACACGCAGGGCCACCCGCCGCTGCCGCGCCTCCAGGATCTTCTTCGCCGTCTCAAACCGCAGGGCTCCGTTCCAAATTCCGACTCCATACGTTAAAACGGAACCGACCACAGCCGCGTACAACTTCTGCTTAGCAGGGCTAGGACCGTAGACATTACCCATCACCCTGCCAAGACACTTCACCAGTTGGTCAGCCTTCGCAGCCGCTTCCCGGACATGGGGGATAAAAGTCCTACCCTTATCCAACCAGACCCCAGGATATTTCATTTTCGGGGAGGCCACTACGACTTACTCTCCTACCCGAAAACTGACCTCCCTTACCGGCCGTCTACCAGCCATCACCACCGCCGTCGTCTTCTCAGCAGCCAACACCAATCCAACGCCCTGCATCCATGCCTCTATCACCCGAACGTCATTATTGGCCTTCACCATTAACTCCGGCGGGGTCACTGTTGCGACAACTAGCGCCAGGTCATCTTCAAAACGCTACTGTCGTTGCCCCGTCCGGCAGCCGCAACCGTAGCACGTCATCATACGCTACGTTCCATAGGTCAGGCCCCAGAACAGACCCCTGGGGCACCCCAAACCACATACTAACGTCCAGCTCCTCGCCCTCAGACTCCACCACAATCTTCCGCTCCGACAGGTACTCCTGCAGGATGCGACGGAGGTACGGGCTCACTCCGCGATGCTTCAACGCCTCCAGGGCAACCCCCCAAGGCAGGCTGTTGAAAGCATTCCGCACGTCAAACAATATGACCGCCGGGATCTTCCTGACTCCTACTGCCGGCTACCGCCTCATTCACGCGCCGCATTACCAATCCAATGGCATCTTCCGTTGACCTCCCCTCTCGAAAACCAAACTGCCGTTCGGATAGGCCACCACTTCTCTCAACTTCCTTCCTGAGACGGCTCCTCAGTTAAACCTCGTAGAGCTTCCTAGCGAGTTCAACAGGCAGATGGGTCGGTACGCTGAAGCATCCCCCAGCGCCCTACCCTCCTTCAGCAGCACCAACCTGGCCACCTTCCATGCCGCAGGAAACACGCCATTTACCAGCAGGTAGTTAAACTGCTTCAAGATCTCGGCCGGCAACGCTGCCACCATTGCCAGTACCGCCTTCACTGGCACCCCGTGCGGACCGGGACTCTTCTTCGGTCTTAACTGTACTGCCGCCTGCAGCAACTCCTCCACAGTAAAACGAGGAATATCAACCGCCGCTATCGCCTCGTAGGCTGGGCACGGCAGCCTTGGAAACAGCCGCCCACAGACCTGCCGCACCTTGCACTTTGAAAGTTGCGGAAGCTTCCGACCGAACTTCGTCATGGCAATTTTGTACCTCTTCCCCCAGGGGGCTGCCTCCACTTCCTGGCACAGTGCCGCCCAACTCCTCCTCTTTGAAGCCTCGATCTCCCTCCTCACACGCCGCCTCGCTTCCCTCAACGCGGCCCTCATCTCCTCCTCACCGTCGGGATCACCCACTCGTCTTCTCCGCTGTAGAGCCCGTCTCGCCTTGACACAGTCCTTGGATAACTGTGCAACGTGGTCGCTCCACCAGTACACCCTAGGCTTCCTCATCTCCACTCTAGGGCATACCTCCCGGTAAGCCGCGACCACCGCCTCACCGACCTCCACGACGACATCGGTTGTCAGTTTTCGCCTTATACTCTGTACAAACCTCCCTATGATCGTCGGAGTAGGTCTTCTCCGTTTCGCTATCACGGGCACTTCCCGTACGCCCCGCAAGACGAACTCTATGCAGTTGTGGTCGTTGAGCATGTCCTCCTCTAGGACCTTCCATGTCGTGCCAGCTCCTGCCACACCAGCTGACACAAAAGTGACATCGATGGTCGAGCTCTGGGCCCCCCTCTCGAAGATTGGCACTCCCCAATCGTTGAGTCCAACCAGGCCTAAACTCGCCACCATGTCCGCTAGGAGACTGCCTCTGAAGTCCCCGACGCCATCAGACCACGCCTCGTTCTTGGCATTAAAATCGCCGGCCAGCACCACTCCACCTCCCTGTCTGCTGACCGCCGACTCCACCTCCTCCAACGTACGGATATAAACATCCCGACCAACGTTCGGCGAAATGTAGACCAATGTCTACATCCTCTGATTTTGTTTTTTTTTTGGTTTAACGTCCGACTTCTGCAATTACTGCTAATGCAGACGGTGAAGGATGAAATGATATTTTGTAACGTATGAAAAAATGCCATGCCTGAATGGGATTCGAACCCAAGACCGCATGATGAGAGGCGAGCACGTTACCAACTGCGCCAACTGTTACAAACATCCTATGAGGATGACATGTATGAGGGCGACTCTGTTCAATAACAGTCACCCCTCCAAGTCTCACCCAGGCGAAACCCTGTCCTCGGCCGGAGTCGCTTATCGCCCGCGAAGTCACCACCTTTATGGCCACATTGGAGTTCACATCTGTAACCCATTCTCCCGATGCTCCTACCAACGCCCTGTTGGGTTCGGCGACAAGGACCAATTCCGCCCCACGCCTTATGGCCGCTTCCCATAGCAGATCGTGAGCGGCTCTACTTCTCTTAGCATTGAGCTGCAGCACCCTCATTTCCGACGCACTGTCTCCTCCGCTGCGCTCGCCGCCCTTCTTTCGACAACACCACCACAGTCCCTCTTCAAGTGTCCCTCTCGTCCCCACTTGAAGCAAAGCTTCGACCTATCTTCCTCCTTGCACTTACTGGCGATGTGCCTATACTCCCAGCATCGGTAGCATCGTAACTCGTCTACCCGTTCAGCGATACGGCAGTTGACCCAAACCACTCGTACTCGCTTCAACTGCCGCAGCTTGGTCACGATCGCTCCTCTCGCTACCACCGTCGCGTTTTGGGTCGCCCCATATGCGGGTCGCACGGAGGTCACCCTGACCTCACCCGCCTCACCGCCAGTGCATCCGTTATGTTCTGAGCCACTGTGTCACCCTCGAGGTCCTTAACATGAAATACAGCCTCCTGTGCTCTTCTGCCCACTTCCTTCACCACCACCTGGGGCAGCTTTTCGGTGACGGCCCTCCTAACAGAGTCTGCAGTAACTGCTTCTGGCCCTTCAACAGCGGCCTTGATGCGTATCTGCACCTGCTCTTGAGGCCCTTTCGTAATTAAAAAAAACCTCTCCTAAATCGTCACGGCTGACTGTCGCCTTCACCTGTTTCAGCAGGTCAGCATACGTACTTCCCGCCGCTGCCAAGGACACCACCTAAGATGGCGGCCCCAGATCCCTCGTCTTTCTTTCCGTGCTGGTTTTTCGACCATCACTTTAAGAGGCTTCTTCGCCCGTCGGCCGGCAATCTCCGCCACCTTAACAAACCTCTCAGCATCCGTGCCGTCCACTAACCGGACACCCACCTCCCTGCGAGAGTGATTCAACACCCTCGCAAGACCGTTTAGCCAATCCAGGACCGCTGTTCCGCCCTGGCTGCCAACCACCACTGTCAACTTCCTGCCACTCTCCAAGAGCTGTTCTTCATCCGACAGGACATTGACATTTCGGGTGTCTACCACTACTTGGCCCCCTCGCAGCTTCCCTTCCTGCGCCAGCTTCCTGACGAAACCCCGGTCAGTCCTCTCCTTTGAGCCACCTACCGCAGACAAGTCATATACATACACGAGATCCATTCCTTCCGTCGCTAACTCCTGGCATCTCGTAATCTTCTTGAAGGCCTCCTGAGGCCACCTCCTGGCTACTAAACTCGCCACATCGTCGTCTTCGACGCCCTCGTCTAGCAGCCCTGCAACATTGGGTTTCAAACCACCCCCGGCCGCTTGCGTCGCCTTATCCACAAGGATAAGGCTTTACCGCTCGTCGCACCTTCCATAGAGCTCTGCTTCTCCTTTCACGATTGAAATGCCACTCTTTACAACACCGCACATTTGTCTCACTTCCTCTCCCTCTGCGGTCCCTTGCGCAAGACCACGCACTAGTGTTTCCAGTTGGGCGAACTTAACTTCCAATAAAAGCACCATCTCTTGGAGCAAGGGCGGACTCCCTCGTCCTTCGTCACTCTCTCTCGGCCTCTTATTTAGTTCCAATGAAGCTGCTTGGGCACCCTGTTCTACTCCCGAGCCCCCTGCTGTAGGCAGTCTCTCCGGTTCGTTCACTACCTCCACAGTGACACGGCTCTTCCTCCTAGGCTTGCCGCCAACCTAACCTGACCTGACCTGACCTAACCTAACCTAACCCAACCCACAACCTTCACAGTTTCACTGAAAGTAGCAAGACTTAAATCAAAATTTCAAAAAAGTACATGAACTATAGTTCATGTACTTTTTTGAAATTTTCAAACTTTTTCTGTTGATGATAGTTTCTCATGCTTTATGAGGCGTAGATTACGAAAACAGCCATGAAAAAGTACCCAGAGCTCAGTAAAGACAAATACTAGACATTCAATATTTCACCGTTTCACCAAAAGTAGCAAAACATGTACTTTTTTTTGAAATTTTCAAACTTTTTCTGTTGATGATCGTTTCTGATGCTTTATGAGGCGTAGATTACGAAGACAGCCATGAAAAATTACCCTGAGCTCAGTAAAAGACAAATTCTAGACATTCAAAATTTCACCGTTTCACCGAAAGTAGCAAAACTCATGTACTTTTTTTGAAATTTTTAAACTTTTTCTGTTAATGACCGTTTCTAATGCTTTATGAGGCGTAGATTACGAAAACAGCCATCAAAAAGTACCCTTAGCTCTGTAAAACACAAAAACATGATATTCAAAATTTCACAGTTTCACTGAAAATAGCAAGACTATATATATATATATATATATACTTTACTATATATACTCATGTACTTTTTTTGGAAATTTTGAAACTTTTTCTGTTAATCATGGTTTCTAATGCTCTATAAGGCGTAGATTACGAAAACTGCCATCAAAAAGTACCCTGAGCTCTGTAAAACAAAAACATGACATTCTAAATTTCACAGTTTCACTGAAAGTAGCAAGACTATAGTTCATGTAATTTTTTTGGAAATTTTCAAACTGTTTCTGTTAGTCATGGTTTCTAATGAATCATGAGGCGTACATTACGAAAACTGCCATCAAAAAGTACCCTGAGCTCTGTAAAACAAAAACATGACATTCTAAATTTCACAGTTTCACTAAAAGTAGCAAGACTATAATTATATAGTTCATGTACTTTTTTTGTTAATTTTGAAACTTTTTCTGTTAGTCATGGTTTCTAATGCTTTATGAGGCGTAGATTTTAGATTTAACAAAAAATAGCGATTTTGTTTTTTTTCTCATGAAAATGTAAAAAAATTGAATATTTTTAAGATTTCAGCCTTAACATACATTTTACAACAAAAAAGTATATAATTAAATTTGTAGAAAATTAAAAGATCTACAATTTTTATTTAGAGCATTTTCTCTACAGAGCCTAGTTTAGCTTGAAAGAGTGATTTTCTGTATTTTTAAGCCAAACTGATGATGTTGATTTTCATTTCGCATCTTTCACTCATTATTAAAATAAGGTTATGTTTATTGATGTTTGTTTGTTTTTGTTTATTTCTATGTTTTATTACTAATATGCTTTGCTTTTCACAGTCGATGAGCTCTGCGTTGTCAGATTGTACCTGACAAACATTACGCGCGCATGCGTATAATAGCCGCAATAGTTCACTCTCGCCTTGCATCTTAAGCGCATTAGCATGCAATACTTTATAACATAATCACCTGATTGTACGTTTATAGGTTATAATTGTTATTGAGAGACCAAAAATTAGCCGAGGAAATATTTAACAGAGCTATGAGAGCAATTATTGGCAACGTTGCTGGCAAATCATTGGCCAGCAAGTGGGTGGGGGGCAATACATACCTTCAGAGCTCATCAGCCTTGAAAAATAATATAATTTTAGGTTAATTTTTAATCATCTCATCTGGATTGGCAAGAGAAAGTTGTGCAAGTGTTTCACACCAGATTTTAAATTTTATGTTTATTAATGTTCGGTTATATTGTTCATTATTTACATCGGCACGAGAACGCCATGTGAGTGTTTCGACCAGATTTTTTTTAAAGCAGGTAATTCATTGACATAGTAATATAGTAATGCAGGGGTTCTCAAACTTTTTAGGCCAACCTCCCCCCCCCCAATTAATAAGTTTTTTATCACTTTTTCTGTGTTATTAATACAGTTTTTTACTTTTCTAACTTTCTCGTGCCCCACAGTTTGAGAACCCCTGTAGTAATCGATTGTGTATCTCGACTTGCAATAAATATGGTGAGGGGAGGGAGGGAGGGGAGTGTACGTTGACAAAATGAATCACGGCTGGCGAAACAAATTCATAAATATATTTAAAAAAAGAAGTGGAACATACAATATATATATTATATAATACGAAGGAGAAGGTGTAGCCACGTTAGACGTAAAAAACGTGCGGTGCCCTCCGCCCATCCACTACACAACACTACACCTTTCACTGGGGCGACACTCGACAACGCCTTCTTGTGCTGCAATCACAGCCTTACACTCATCAAAGTACATTATTACAATTATAAAAACAATGTTCAACAAATTTTCCCCGTTTCTACGACTACGATCACGATCACTTGTGCGAGTTGTGTACAGAGTGCGATCAATCTTTATGGATGTTGAACAACTTTGCCACTTCGTTCAAATCTTCATATTTCTTCTCATCACTCAGAACCTGCAACAAACAAACACACTTGTACTATACATTTCTTTATTAGATTAGATACACAAGTTTGAAGCCTTATCTTCTTTCTAACCGCTTGTTCAATTTTAACTGTCGCCAACTGCCCCGCTAATATCGTCGCCTACAGACGATCCCGGAGCCTGCCACGGAGAGTGCTACCAATGCACAGAAAACAGTACCCCCTCCAACATAAAATGGACTCACCGGCGGGGTATAAAAAGGGCTGCTGTGAACCGTGAGAGCCACTCGCTCACCAGCCCCGGACCAGGAAGGAACTCCAGAAGAAGAGCAAGTCCAGCCAAGACGAGACCGGATGCAGCCATCCCTGTAGTGATGTGATGCTCGTGAGCGAGTCGCACAAAAGAGATAGCTCTTTTAACTGAGCGGAGAGCTACGACCAGCCCACCGAGCGTTTCTCCACACGCAGCACGCTCTTCCCCAGAGCTGACTTGTACATCCCCTCCACAATTAAACCACTTTTCTCTAGTCGCATCATAGCAAGGGCTACCTACACCTAAACGCTGCATGAAAAGTATACATTTCGTATCAAACTCTGCCTCTGTTTGTGAGGGGTCATTATTCTTTCATACTATACTACAACAACCCTGAATCAAGTGGTTGTAAAATACCATTGTACTGTAGCAATTTAACCACGTGCATAAGAAACAAAGATAGACACATGACAAAAATTTGTTTGTGGAAACGGATGCATGAACGTTCAGGTTGACGCACTCGCAAACACAACGTGCGAAGGAGTGAGTGAAAGTCACCCTCAGCTCGACTCACAGTCTGTTTATTGAGATAGCTGAGCTGAGTGGTGTACGTATTAGAATCTACTAGCTCACTGCCACAGTTCACCCTGTCTCATCGTTCAATTGTATGGCACGCTCTGTGCCGTTCACTCAAGTGTGCGGAGCGGGGTGTGCTAGCTCACCTATTTCACTGTGCCATCCTATGACTACATCCCTGGTCAACACTACCGGTGGTGGATGTCACATTCCCACACCGGTCAGCCAAAGAAAGCCCATGCTTGCCTGCTGGGCACCACGGTCAAGAGTGAGTCCAGCGCAGGCATGGAGGGAACCGATTTGGCCGTGCTATCGGCGGACAGCCTATGCCGACCCGACACTGCAGGGCTCTGGGGAACTGCCGTTGACAGAACGATACGCCTGAACCCGGTAGCTGAGCCGTCACCCTTCGGATACCACGCTGCACACACCGGCCACCACCCACAGCAACACCATATAGTGAAAAGGCCCACATGACATGACATACTATACACCACCTATAATTTAACTAATTTCTGTCTGCGTTGTTCAAACTCGGTTTCATATATTTACAATGAGAAGAAAAAAATAGCGGGCTTTTTGTTGGTGCAACAGACCGTATGCATTTAGAGGCTTATAACTCACATTTATTTCAGATTTTGCGCAATATAAACCCGAATAGTAGATTTGTTTTTGGAAGAAGCTTGTAAGGGGAGGGCGAGTAGGTAGAGTAGGGATAGTTTCAACGAGGCAAGTGTTGTCTCCTTCTCACTTAATCATCATTCCTTCTCTTTCTAACTGTATACTACTCTGTTACAACTACTACGCTAGACTTGGTCCGTTTTGTTCACCTTTTTTTTTCATAGAATTGTATACACTGACGATATACTCCCTAGCCTGATTGCGTATTACCTGCCTTTTCCGTATTACACTAGCACTCGTGCTCGAATTTTCACTACTACAACTAGGTTCCATTGTAATAAGTAAATAAATAAAAAGTAGAAACGAAACAAAGAATACATACAAAAAATTAATACAAACAAAACCAAACAGAAAAAGAGTAAAAACAGTAGGCCTACTACCGAATGCACGAGTTGAAGAGAACAACAAAAATATAAAATTACAACATACAGTCAATGTTTGTAGGATTTATAGTACAGTTAGGCTGTTAACGCTGCTAGCACTATGGAGAGACTGATCACTTCCCCCACCACTAAACAGAACAGCTCAGCGGCACACAGCGTCTAGCTAGAACAAATCACCTGTATGTTGTTGTTATTGTACGTACAAACTTCAAACTTGTAGGGTACTTAAATATTGAGTTATCAGAACAATAATTCTGACCCCTGGTACCTCCGTATCCACTCATTAGACCATTTCAAAAAACCATTGTATTCATTATAAAAAAAAAATTAATACAAATTCATTTATATTATGGAACCGCAATCGACCGGTTATTCGGCAGAATTTTTTTAAATATTTAAACAATATTTTTTTTTTTTTTTTTTTTTTTTTTTTTTTTTTTTTTTTGGTTTAACGTCCGACTGTTTTGCAAATTGCTGCTAATGCAGACGGTGAAGGATGAAATGAATTTTTGTAACGTATGAAAAAATGCCATGCCCGAGTGGGATTCGAACCCAAGACCGCGTGATGAGAGGCGAGCACGTTACCAACATCGCCAACGCGGCCAATGATGCGGGGACTGGAAGAAGCTTAACCGTGTTGCCCCACGTCTTTACATCGGTTCTGTTCTTTTCTTCCGAGAAAAGGTGATGGAAGATTGTCAAACTATTTTCAAAGCGATATTTGTAACATTCTAAAATCGGTAAGTATTCTGAGAGTTATTTATAAAAAACCAAAACTAATTAAACTACTACATAGAGCACATTACTATGAAAATTATTTTTTTGTGGTGCGGGATCTGCCCTTTTAATGCAGCTGGTTGCCAATTTGCTCCCAACCGTCTAAGCTCGACTTTGTAATTACGTGTAGGCTTGGTTAACGAGTACCGCCACAAATGGAGAGATTATCTTTAAACAAAATCCACACACAGGCTTTTTCAAAAAAAAAAAAATTCTAACTTAAGTTTTTCATAATTTTGTACGTACAGCGTACCTCACAATACAATCCGTTAGGAATTGTCCGCTAGGATTCCGTTAGGAAGGAGTTTGTACAGCGGGATGCACCCCCAGCTATGTAATAATCATCAATTATGTTTCTGTGTTTGTCAATCTTGGTTACTTTTTTAGCTATATTTTGGCCGGCCCATTGGCATAGTGGCTTTTACACCGGGGTCTCAGGTTCGATTCCCGGCCAGGTCTGGCATGTTTTCATCACTCATCTTCACCTATCGTCCTTTTCACCGTCTGCATTAGCAGTGTCACCGCCACCCCTTCTAATTAATCTGTCTTGCCAGCCTTCAATCAATACTTCCTTCCGGCCTTTGTCGGCGTACCGACAAACCTTTTGGCTGCGCACCGACAGAGGGCTTTGTCATCAAGGCCGAGCCGGTAACCACCTCCTACCACAGCAATATCGGCGACTATAAAAAGAGCGCTACACTGAGCCAAGATTCAATTCCGATCCAGACAGCAGAGAAGACGTCCACCACAATACACGGCTGCTGGACACCAGCGAAGACTAATCGACGATGTCACAAGAGAGAAGAGAAGATGATGCTTCCGCTTGCCGACCCGTCACCGTAAGCCGTTCACCAAACCATCATCGCTTGCTGACGCAAGCGATGCCCACAGCGGTCCCTCCATCGAGCCTTACGTCCACCGGATCCGACGAAGCAGCCATCAGCGCGCTACTGCAAGGGAAGAAGAGCATGTCTCCGCTGGACGACGACACGCCGTGTCGCCCAGCTCCTCGATTGCCACTTTAACGGCCCTTTTCAGGGCCACCAACAATTAAAGGTTTTTACCTCACCACTTAATGTCGCCATCCGGTGGCAGCAGCAATAATTGCAAAACAGTTACACAAAAAAAAAAATGCTTTCTTTGTTATTGATGATTGTGGCAATAGTAGACTTGTTCAATCCTTAGGTTGAAGCCAAGTCCATCTGTCTCACTCCTCGTTCAAATTTAGCAACAATTTCTTTTTTAATCTCAATTGTCAACGGTTTCCTTTTCTTCGGTGACCCGGAAATACCTTTTGAAGAAATTCTCAAAATTAAAATTCTAAATTGTAAACACGGTGACAAACACAAACTGAAATTAAACATGAAACATGAAACTCCGATAACGACATGGTTGTTCATGGATGTAAAGCAGGTTTCAAACTGAAAGCGATACGGTCGAACGTGAATTGATTTCTAAGAAAGAGTGTGAAACAAGTGAAAACAAAAGAGATAAGACTGAGTACATGATGTAAGGAAAGTGGCTGGATGTGCTTCAGATAAAGAAACAATTTTTGTTAAGTAGCATACGTAGTTAAATAGGCTTCACTGATAAACTAAACTTGAGTCACAGCTCCCTCCGTGCAGTTGTTGTGGAATGCAGTGCGTTGTTATAGTAATGGAAGAATGAATGAGTGTTAGTAGTGTTTCACAGCTGATATATTTGTAGCGGTAGCGTCTACTAACTAGACTAAAAACATATTCTTTTTATCATCCGGCGCATTAATTTAACAAATACCTCTATTGGGTTATTAACTCGGTCGGATTCATAATATTTAACTTACCATGTAAATAAATAAATGAATATAATAATAAATACAAACAAATACGATAAATAGGTAAATAAGTTTGAAAACGAACGTTTTCAATCATTGTACATCGGCCGTACCCTTCACCCCGCAACTACATCAAGCTTGGAACCGCACAATACGTATGTACACACATTATTAACCCTTTCCACTTGTATTCCCCTGTGTTTCCACTGTGATTCCCCTCCACTTGTATTTATTTTATGATTTGTTGATACCCCCCCCCCCCCTATTACATTAATCATACGCGTAATGTGTGGTTATTGGTTAAGAGCATGCGATACTTTTTATGTTTGTTATTACTTTAATTTTAAAATGATACATAAAAAATGCTTTTTCTCATCTAAAAACTTCTAAAATGTAACCTGCAAAACATACACTGCTGTTGTAAAAACTAAGATAAAATAAACTGTGTAACTAGAAATTGATACCTAAAACCTAATAACACGCAAAATAATCTGAATATTATTTTTGTGAGAATTAGTTACCTAAAAACATTAAACTGATCTTAAAGTGACACAAAATACCGCAAACTAAACAACGCATGTTGAAAATTAGGTTAGTTTGTTTACTAGTTTGGTATGGTGACATCGATTCAATTAATTCCGTTTACATCGATAATCGGTAGTAGTCAACTATCGAAAACTACAAGAATTAATTTTTAAAACATCCCCATAGAGGCCAGCACATTACAGCAACTTTGTTAAACGCGTATTTTCATACAAAATCAGCTGTGAAAGTGGAGTCGGATGGGGTCCGACATACGAGTGGAACGGTAATACTATCGTGTCGGATCAGATCCAACAGTCGAGTGCAAAGGGTTTATGATATTCAAGTACAGCAAACTGTAAATCGGGTCACTTTTCTAGAAAAACACAATACGTATCATATTTATAAAACATTATCATTTTATCAAACATCCTATGGCTGGATTATCAACGGTCGTATTATTTGAAACCGTAATGTATATTTCTGACCACCAGAATACGATAACAGAAAACACTTACCGATGTTTATAGCGCTTTCGTGTATCTTGTACACATCACCAGTAAATTAACATTTTTATAAAATTTTCCAAATAAAAATTTAAAATTTTCTACTTCTACCGTGGCAGTAAAGGATTTTTTTTGATGCCATTTTCGTGTTTTATATATTTCAATTCTTTTTCTGCCACGGTAGGACTTTTGATGTGAAAAATATTTAAAAAAATGTTAATTAACTGAAGATGTGTACAAGGTACACGAAAACGCTATTAACATCGGTAAGTGATTTCTGTAACCGTATTCCGGCGGTTAGAAATATTTATTTCGTTCGCATAACAATAAAATTCGGTATCGTGAAGCAAAGTTTGTAATGCGAGGCGAAAAAAATGTTACGACCAAGTTAGACGTAACCAAGTGTGCATTTCATAGCAAAATAATTTTCAAAAATGGCATCATCAGAATGCATTGAATATCATATGAAATGGAGTTTGGGTTAAAAGTGTACGTACCTGTCTGGCGACAGACATCCTGTTGAAAACGTTCCACAAGACGATTCCAACGACGATGCCGTCTCGTAGGTAGAATATCACTCCCTTGCCGTAATCCTCCAACGCCTTTTTCTTTTTCTCTTTCTTCTCTTTCTCAGCACCTTCCTCGCTCTTCTCGCCTTCTTCACCTTCACCTTCACCTTTCTCACCTTCACCAGCTTCATCTAGAGCCGCTTCCGTATCCTCATCATCTACGTTGACGGCCATCGCTGCCTAAAAACACAAACAATTAACGACGCACCCCTCATTATAAAAAGATACAAGTAACAAATCGGTAAATTTTCCGTCCCCAGATCGGTATGTTGGCAACAGTGTACTCAAGGCCAATTATCTAAGACAGTTAAAATGTTCCGGTCAAGCATTATTGTGGTGACAGCAGTCGTTTCGTTATATTGTGTCAGCAATGGTTTTTTCCAAGGAAGAACCGGGTGTTTATTGTATACTTACATAGCGAGTAAATCTTACAAATGTGTGCAAGATAAGTTTCAATTGAAATTTCCCCGTTCTGCCGTTCCGAATACATCGTCAATATTGCGTTTAACATATCGGCAGAACGGGGAAATTTCAACTGAAACTTATCTTGCACACATTTGTAAGATTTACTCGCTATGTAAGTCTCTACAATAAACACCCGGTGGTTCTTCCTTGGAAAAAACCATTGGTGACACAATATAACTAAACGACTGCTTTCACCACACTAATGCTTGACTGGAACATTTTAACTGTCTCAGGAAGTTGGCCTTGAGTACACTGTTGCCAACATTCCGATTGGGGGACGGAAAATTTACCGATTTATTACTTCTATCTTTTTATAATGAGGGTTGGGTCCTTAATAAAACACCCGTTAGTAATAGTATAGTTACTCTAGTGACCAGTTTGCCAATGTCACTACAACACCATAATCTTTATATTTTAGTGGCGTGTTAATTGAACTAGAGTAAACGTGTATTGGTTCGCGGTTTCAGTTTTTTTCTTTTATAAAGTGTTTTTGTAATGGCTGATGACATTATAGTCCAACGCCGTTAATCCAAATTGGGACCGAACCCCGTTCGGATCAGCAGAAAGTTCGAGATCCGGGTTTTTCCAAGAAACATTTATAAAATGTACCTATTACATGTTATATTAGGCATAGTTCTGGAAACATTAATAGACTACTGAACTAGTAACCAAATACTGATAAAGGTATAAAAAAAATTAAATAAACTTCTCTAGCCATTTAAAACAGAGAAACAAAAATGTTTAAAACACTACCTACAGTAATTACGAACTACAGAACTGCCCCTCTGCCCGACGCAGCGATTCCAATAGTTTTTGTTCGTTTGCAAGCGTGAAGGTCATTGACAATCGCCGGCGTGCCCTATTATGTTATTTATAGCTCAACAGTCACTTTCTTTCCCTATGACTTCACGGAATTATCAGAAAATACAGATGAGAAACACAAAGTTATTGATCTTATGAAACAAATCCCAGGCTGTGAAGAAACTGATGACACTGATGTTGCAGAGTGGTTGTCGGCAGATAAAGATCAAATTATAACTGATGAGGAAATTGTTTCAATAATAAATCACGATTCAAACGAATATGTGGAAGATGAACCAGATAAGAGCCCCGGCGATTTCACACACGGAAGCAGCAAAGGCGATGGAGAAATCACTGCAGTACATAGAGCAGCATCCTAACGCTACACCTGCAGATGGTGGTTAAATACAGCGACGTCTGCTAGGTTCTCATCACTCTGCCAACAAAAGACAACTGACTGACTTTGTGAAAAGTGATCAATAATGCGTTCATGAGTAAACTATCCATTTATGTACAGTACACTTCATTTATACTACTATTTTGTTCCCATAAGTAAAACTTTTTTATTGTAATATAATATTTTTAAAAATTTTTTGGGGTCAAAACGGGTTCAGATTAAGCGGGTTTTCGGATTAGCCACTGTATAAGTGATTTACAATGTATCACTTATAAGTCACTTATAAATCACTTATAAGTGATTTCCACTGTATAAGTGTTTACAATGGTTATGATGACTATAACCAATCATTATTAGATCATCATCAATGTCATATTCTATCTAACTTACTCCTTATTTTTGTAAACAGAAAATATTTGTAGTGTACTACACCACTCATTAAAATCAACATTGTTCTTAATTTTTCTAATAAACACAAAACAAATAAAACATTCTTTGTTTATTAGTGAAACCCCTTCTACCACTACAGAGAGCTTCTATTTACAGAGAGCTAAATGTAAAAAAACTGCTGAAGTTCTTCATAATTCACCAAATCTAAACTCAGCAATATGGGAAATAATTAATAAGAATCGAGGTGTAGTTAGCAACAAAAGTTTTACTGACATACCTAATATTGTTAACAAAAACAATGAACTTATAGAGAATGGTATAGAAATTTGTAATTATTTTAACAAATATTACCAGGAAGTAGCTTTAAAACTTAAATAACAGATTAGGGAAACAGTGGGATGTTATGATCCAAAAGGTAACAAGGTAGTTAATCAATTCTTATTTAGCCTAGTTTCAAGGGAGGAATTAGAATCAGTTATTGATAGTTTGAAAAGTAAGAAAACATGTGGGTTAGATGGGATTTCTAGTATAATTGTTAAAGAATGTAAACATCTTTTAATTACTCCTCTCCTTCATTTGATTAACTTCTCACTTGAAGCAGGTGTATTTCCAAACAAACTGAAGGAGGCTAAAATATTGCCTATATTTAAGAATGGAGATAGCCAGTTAGTTGAAAATTATAGACCCATAAGTATTTTAAACACAATCAGTAAAATTTTTGAAAAGGTAGTATTTATTAGATTAATCAGTTTCTTGACTGAAAACCTAATCATCTCAGAGGATCAGCATGATTTCCAAAAAGGTAGATAGACTAAAACTGCAATTGTTTCACTTGTAGAGCAAGTAGTTGATATATTGGACGCCGGGGAGAAAGCATTGGCTGTGTTTCTGGATCTGAGTAAAGCTTTCGATTGTGTTGATCATGAAATTTTATTGAAAACACTAGAGTCATTAGGCGTTAGGGATGTAGAGTTGAAATGGTTTCAATCTTACCTTATTAATAGATTACAGTGTGTGGAGTTAACTAGGGTTGTTAGAGGGAAACTTACAAAAGTTGTATCTGGAAAGCTTGAAGTCAAAGCAGGCGTTCCACAGGGGTCAGTTTTAGGTCCAATTCTGTTTCTATTGTACATTAATAGGTTACCAGAAGTCATACCTAATGGCAGAGCTTTGTTGTTTGCTGATGATACTTCAGTAATCAGTAACAGTTCACTGGTAGATGCTCTTGAAGTAAATACACATGTTAACATAGAGTCCGTAGTGCAGTTCTTGAATCAAATGTTATTAACAATTAATGGGAAAAAGTGTCAGTACTTGCAGTTCAAAAATAAACATAACGTTAAAGAAAGTAGAGAAGTGGATGTATTTATTCATAATAATAGTTTAGAGCATGTAGAAACAGTGAAGTTCCTGGGCGTATCTCTAGATAGATCTTTGTCTTGGGACTTCTATACCAATCAAGTTTGTAGTAAAATATCATCTGGGGTATTTGCACTAAAACAAGTTGCCAGATTAAATGATAAAAAATTACTAATGGCAGCTTATCATGGCCTCTTTCTGTCTCATATCCGTTATGGTATTTTAGTATGGGGTAATTCTAGCATGGGTAATATGAATAGGGTTTTTAAAATTCAAAAGAAAGCTATTAGGTGTATGGTGGGAGCTAACCAGCTAACCTCATGCAGGCCACTATTTAAGGAGCTTAAATTGCTTACAGTTCCCTGTCTCTACATTTTTGAGGTGATTATGTATGTTAGGCAAAATAATTTTATGCAGAATTTCAATGTTCACAATCACAACACGAGAAACAGGAATGATTATTATGTGGCTAATCACTCCACAAAATTGTTTGAACAAAAACCTACTTATGCAGGGAGAAAATTCATAAATAAATTACCCCAATCTTTAAAGTGTTGTGAGGATTTGAATTCCTTTAAAAAAAATTTAAAAAATTACTTGATCGGTGAAACTTTTTATAGCGTACAAGAATTTCTTTCTTGATAGTAGTGATACTTAGTGTGTTTCTTATATGTATTTCAGGTGCTATATCTGACGACATGTCCTATACTCCTCCTGGAGTCTCCAGGGCGCAAAAAAAAAAAAAAAAAAAAAAAAAAAAAAAAAAAAAAACTATACTTTGGAGTACAATTTTAACAGAACCAGTGGATTTTGTGCAGTAAAATGTTTACAATTTATGAATCATATCCGGTGCGTTCCTGCTCACTGCTGTCAAAACAATCACATTTATAGAAAAATGTTTCACTAGATGTCATCGTAAGGTAATAAATCCTCTTTGTCTGTTTTACCAAGGATCTTTTGTTATGCAACTTACAGTTTTTTTTTTTTTGAGTATTAAACTAATAATACAATACATATTTGATTAATACGTAACCAACAAAACAGTAATGACACTGAAAGTGGATGCGCTAGTTGTGTATAAATGGCACAAATGTGCGTCCAGCGGCCCCTCAGTCGGATAATTCAATCACAGCCACTGGCGCCCCACGTATGTGTCTTTATTTTTTTGCTGTAAAATTGCACAATATAATAATCCCTACTAAGGATAAATATCATTTTTATACATTGTTTAACCTGATTATTTAAAAAAAGTATGTTGGGCTTACAAAGTCTTCTAGTCATTTCTAGGTGGCACTCAACGTGTTAAGAAGCCAAAACTAGAATATATCGTACATCCCGAAGAAAACTGTTGTAGTAAGTGAAAAAATGTAAATTTTCAGGAGAGCAAAAACAGATTTCACTCTAAAAGTATGGACTATACTGAATACGTTGTTATATATTTTTTACAATGGCCCACAATGTTTTTACAAATAATTTTTAAATAATAATATAAAATAAATGAAAATTACTTGATGTTATTTAGAAGAAGAGGGTAGTCGGAACAAAATGCATCACTCTTTAAAAAATATATATTAATAAATATTAACATATTTTGTTCCCCGTCAGTCATTTCTTCAACAACCACAACAGTACTAAGTCTAAATAATTCTCATTTCTAATGCGACAAAACAAAAACATCTACAACAGTTTCCAGACAAAAAAAGCAAGTCACGTTGGAATAATACACTTCTTGTTGACAATAAGCGAAATCTTTAAACAATTATTAGTTTGGAAGAAAAAATATGTACCCAAGTGCTCTCAGGCGGTAAATTTAATAAATCACTCTCATATTCTTTTCACGGTAGGTACTACTCAATATTTCACTACGTTATTATGCAATAAAACAATTTTTCATTTTTTTTGACTTGTGACAGTTTTCTTCGGGACGTACGATATATAAAATTTATCATTTTAGTTTTAATTACATCTTGTTAAAGCAAAATCAACGTTTTATCCTTGCTGTGAAATCAGTCGCTACATATTTCTACTAACATCTTATGTACGATTATTAACAGCCATACCAATGTGTAGAGCGCTCTCCTCCATCTTGAATAATACATCTCCAGTAAATTAAAATTTAAAACTCCCTACTCCTACCATAGAGCAAGATAAAGGAACAGTCTTGCCAACTTAATCAGTCGGTTGGCATATTCAAATTCTGTGTGTTCATAAATTTTTCCCTATTACCATATCTATATATATTTAATATTTCTCAAAAATTTAAATTTCACTTTGTCTGTCATTTATTTCTAATATTTCTAGATTATTTTTTATAACGGGTGTTTTATTAAGGACGCAACCCTGATTATAACAAGATAGAAGTAATACATCGGTAAATTTTCTGTCCACCAATCAATATGTTGGCAATAGTGTACTCAAGGCCAACTACCTAAGACAGTTAAAATGTTCCAGTCAAGCATTAGTGTGGTGACAGCAAACGTTTCATTATATTGTGTCAGCAATGGTTTTTTCCAAGGACGAATGCGTGTTTATTCTAGAGACTTATATAGCGAATAAATCTTACAAATGTGTGCAAGATAAGTTTCAGTTGAAATTTCCCTGTGTTTATTTAACCTTTTATGTTTACAGTAGATGTTCAAAGTGATTTCCTGCGACTTCAATACAGATACGAATTCGTTTAATGACATTTGCAGCAACTTCTCTTAAAGTCACTAATGCTTGAAATCGCACTTGTAATGTTAGTTTAGAGTACATTCCCAGTTCTACGAAATTTATTTATCAAACGCAATATTGATCATTTATTCGGAACAGCAGAACGGGGAAATTTCAACTGAAACTTATCTTGCACAAATTTGTAAGATTTACTCAGTATATAAGTCTCTGCAATAAACTCGCGTTCTTCCTTGGAAAAAAACCATTGGTGACACAATATAACGAAACGACTGCTGTCACCACACTAATGCTTGACTAGAACATTTTAACTGTCTTAGGTAATTAGCCTTGAGTACACTGTGGCCAACATACCGATTGGGGAACAGAAAATTTACCGATGTATTACTTTTATCTACTTATAATCCTTAATAAAACACCCGTTACTTGACATAGTATGAGGGGTATGAAAAAGAGGTTGCTGTAAGAAAAGGTGTACGACACAGCTTTTTAACTAGTACAGAAGAGGCCATAAATGAAGTGAAGGAAAATTTTGACGCAGGAATAAAAATTCAAGGAGTAGCAATAAAAATGCTGAGATTCGCCGATGAAATAGTAGTATTAGCTGAAACAAAGAAAGAACTAGAGGACATCTTAAATGGAATGGATGAGATCTTGAGAAAGGATTACTTCTTGAAAATTGTAAGTACAAAACGAAAGTGTTGTGCAGCAGCAAGAGTGGTTTAGAAGAGATGGGAAATTTAAAAGTAGGCAACCAAAACATACAGGAAGTTGGAGAATTCTGCTATCTAGGGAGTAAAATAATAAAAGGATGGTAGAAGCACAAGTTATATCAGAAGTAGAATTGCTCAAGCTAGAAAAGCCTTTGAAATTAAAAACAGCTTACTGACTACAAACATTGATTTACAGATTAGGAAACATTTCTTAAAACACTATGTTTGGAGCGTAGCATTATACGGGAGTGAAACGTGGGTGATAGGGGCTGTACAAAAGGAAGAGGATAGAAGCTTTTGAAATGTGGTGTTATAGGAAAATGTTAAAGATTAGGTGGGTGGACAAAATAAGTAATTTAGAGGTTCGTATACGAGTGGATGAAACAAGAAGTATATGGAAGCATCTTACCATAAGAAGGGATAGGCTAGCGGGGCATTTTTTTTTTGTGCCCCTGGAGACTCCAGGAGGAATATAGGACATGTCAGATATAACACCTGAAATACATATAAGAATCACACAATGTATCACTACTATCAAGAAAGAAATTCTTGTACGCTATAAAAAGTTTCACCGATCAAGTTATTTTTCAGATTCCTTTTAGCCCGACGAGAACGGAGGTTTTTAACGATCACGCGGACTGTCATTTTACGCCTAATAAAAACTCTTTTATTTCATTCAGTTTCATTTCTAAAAAATTCAAAAAATTACCACTTATTTTTAAAGAATTTGTTATTAGAACAACGTTAAAACCAATTTTTTCCGTTTTCACTTACGACTAGAATAAAAATTGAAATTTAAGAAAAAATATTTTCTTTTAGTAATATCACTTTAGTACAAAAAAGTGTCACAAAATCAGTAAAAAATATGTTTAGCTATATATACATAAATAAAGCAATTCATTGCGAAAAAAAAACAATTTTTAGATATTGCAAATTGATTGACGCTTTCAAAAGATATCACACTTTTTGTTCAACAAAGTAATGTGCTAGATGAAAGAAATGGCGCAAAAACCACCTAAAAATAATGTGGTGTCTTTTCAATTTTTATTTACTTGTCTTCTATGCAAGTTCTATCTCTTTTGCGCACGTTGTTTTGTGTATTATCCTTTTCTAAACAGGATAGCATAAATCAAAATTTGTTATCGTTTATTTTGAAGCTAAATGAGAGGTTTTACCGAGGGGTAGACGAGACGGGTAGTGTTAACCTTCTTTGTTCCATTTTAGGGTCATACAATTTGTCGCCGGCACTTTTAATTTATTGATTTCGATTGTTACATTTTAAACTAACTGATGATGTTATTCCCAAACAAATACGGTTTTTGTTGAAAAGTTATGGATAAAAACGTTCAAACTTTAGTACTGGCTGTTCAAAAAAAATACATTTTTTTCGCGTAACACCACGTCGTCAATTTTCATCGTACAAATAAAATTATGCAAGATACATCAAATGAAAGAAGAAAAAAGTCTCTATCTAATAAAACTAATCCCGTTAGAATATAATGAATAGTTGCGGAGATATTTGAGTTTAAAGAACGATGATGACGAATGGGTGATATTGGGCTTCCCGGTTAGTAAGGGTTAAAGGAATTCAAATCCTCACAACATTTTAAAAATTGGGGTAATTTATTCATGAATTTTATCCCTGCATAAGTAGGTTTTTGTTCAAACAATTTTTTGGAGTGATTAGCCTCATAATAATCATTCCTGTTTCTCGTGTTATGATTGTGAACATTGAAATTCTGCATAAAATTATTTTGCCTAACATACATAATCACCTGAAAAATGTAGAGAGAGGGAACTGTAAGCAATTTAAGCTGGTTAAATAGTGGTGTGGATGAGGTTAGCTGGTTAGCTCCCACCATACACCTAATAGCTTTCTTTTGAAAGCCCATACTAAGACACCATAACGGATATGAGACAGAATGAGGCCATGATAAGCTGCCATTAGTAATTTTTTATCATTTAATCTGGCAATTTGTTTTAGTGCAAATACCCCAGATGATATTTTACTACAAATTTGATTGGTATAGAAATTCCAAGACAAATGAATATAAGATATGAAACGACTTGCGCAAGATAGAACAGCTTGTGAACTGCATCAAACCAGTCGAGAGACTGATTACAAAAAAAATAGTATGTCTATTTTTGTTCATGTGTTAAGTTACATTGAAGAATTTTCGGTTGGCTTTTTATAGTTTGAATGGTGTTCCGCAAACCATTTCTTGAACCTATATATGATCATTACATTTAATTTTATAAATTAAATTACATTAATTAAATTGATCATTTTCTTTTTCTTTATCGCTCACAATAATATAATAATGTTTTTGTAAAATAAATTTTAGAGGAAACTGGGCGTTCATATGCTATTTTATATTTATTTTTGTCGCACTTATTACCGATTTTACGTGTTTTATTATTTATGTAATTATAATGTAATTTATTCATTAACATTTTTTAGATATAAAAATTAGATATAAGATATTTACTATTCCTTATCAGCCATGGTAGGGGTAAGAAGTTTTGAATTTTCATTCACTGAAGATGCGTACAAGATAGAGGAAAGTGCTTGTGTTTGTTTACAGTTACTGTATTCTGGTAGTTTGGAAATATACAAGGGTAAGTCAATTATTATCCGCAATGCAGTTATAAAATTTTATTCTAATCAAATAGGAAACTTCTGATGCCCTCATAAAAGAAGGTTTTTGGTTGAGATGCGAGCCAGGAATGCATCGCTTCTTTCAATGCTTCGTCCGAGGTAAATCGACGACCCCTTAATGCCTCTTTGAGTGGACCAAACAAGTGATAATCAGAAGGAGCAAGATCGGGACAATATGGAGGATGAGCCAGCACTTCAAAATTGAGTTTCTGGAGCGTTTCAGCAGTGTGGGCAGCAGTATGCAGATGGGTGTTGTCGTGCAACAACACAACACCTTTTGACAGCAGTCCTTGGTGTTTGCTTCGAATTGCAGGCTTAAGCTTGGCAGTAAGCATCTCACTGTAACATACACTGTTTATTGTTGTGCCCCTTTCCTGATAATGTTCCAGTACTGGACCTTGTGAGTCCCAAAAAACCGTAAGCATCCTGCAGACAGATGGTTGGGTCTTGAATTTTTTCTTGCACGGCAAATTTGGATGTTTCCATTCCATACTCTGCCGTTTACTCTCCGGCTCGTAATGATGGATTCATGTTTCGTCATCAGTAATGATCCTGTCTAAGAAGTTCTCCCGTTCGTTACCATAGCGATCAAATTGTTTTTTGCAGATGTCCAAGCGAGTTTGTTTATGCAACAGTATCAGTTGTTTTGGGACCCATCTTGCACAAACTTTATAAAACCCAAGTGTGTTGGGAATGATTTCGTAGGCAGAACCGTGGCTAATTTGCAGACAATGTGCCACTTGGTCAATAGTTACTCTTCTAAGAGAATCATTTCATGTGAACGCTCAATATTTTCTTTATTTACGGTGGTAAACGGTCGTCCGGCTCCTTCATCGTGCGTAACACTTGTGCGACCATTTTTGAATTTTTCAATCTATTCGTAGGCACTCCGTTGTGGGAAAACACTGTTCCCGTACTGTACCGAAAGTCTTCTATGAATTCTGACCCCTGATACACCTTCCGACCACAAAAAACGGATCACTGAACGTTGCTCTTGTTTGGTGCAAATAGGAAGCGGAGCAGCCATGATTAACAGCACGACAGCGATAACGAAACTAACCTAGCAGCTTGAAACTTGCATACATATAAAACCACAAATAAACAAAGCACGAGTCATCAACGCAAAACAACAGTACTGCAACATAAACATAAATACAGGGTGATTCCAAAGACATGCAGAAACTTTAGGAGCTCATTGTACATGTAAAAATAATGAAAAAAGTTTAAAAAAACATGGGTCCGGAACTGCTTCGTTTTAGAGTTACGGCTAGCGAAAGTTTCGTCCGGGGTTTCAGCTCACCAGGTGAAATGAGGTCTTTCTGAAATTCTTGTAAGGTAGATTGAGGCGAATTCAATCATTTCTTATGGTTTTTGATCTGATAAATTGAATAAAACAGGTCCCAGAACTGTAAGTTAAATAGTTTTTAAGAAAACAGTGTCAAATGCAAAAAATGGAGTGAAAAACACATTTTTTCATCTTTGGGCAAGAATAACTTTGTTATTTCACCAAGAAACAGTTAAATTTTTTGAAAAAAACATGTTGAAAATTTTATTTTGAACAAACCGGTGTAAATAAAGTACACAGAAAGCGAATAGATGTTTGATTAAATGAATTTTTATTCATAACAGTACAAAGTAAAATTAACCGGAAAAACAAAGATGAAAAATTGTGTTTCTTTCACACCATTTTTTGGATTTGACACTGGTTTTCTTAAAAACTATTTAACTTACAGTTCTGGGACCTGTTTTATTCAATTAATCTGGTCAAAAACAATAAGAAACGATTAAATTCGCCCCTTAATCTACCTTACCAGAATTTCAAAGACCTCATTTCACGTAGTGAGCTCAAATCCGGGCGAAATCTTTCGCTAGCCGTAACTCTGTAACAAAGCATTTCCGAACCCATGTTTATATAAACTTTTTTCATTATTTTTACATGTATAAATGGGCTCCCACAGTTTCTGCATAACTTTGTGAATCACCCTGTATAACTAAATTGCGGATAATAATTGAGTTGCCCTCGTACAGACCTATTTCAATTTGTACAATAATGTAATGTTATAATGAAGGGCATTCACTTACCTCGTCTTCCGCAGATGACCGCATACCATCACTGTCTTTTGATGTCTGAACCGCTTTTGGTTTATCTTTTTTCGTCATTTTCGCGTAAACACCGACGGTGGGCAAGTTCGAGTCGACTATACCGATCGCCTCAAAGCCGACTTCTGGACCCAGATCTGACCAGAACATCGACTGGTGAAAATACGGTTTACCTAAGCAAACAAACAAAAAAAATGAATCATTTACACCTACAGGCAGTCACTGTAATATGTTGAGTACAGTAATCCATATACTCATCAATGTAAATAATTTTTAAAAAATCTGGTGTGAAACACTCACACAATTTTCTCTTGCCAATGCAAATTATGAACAATATAGCCTAACATTAGTAATAAAACATTAGAAATAAAAAAAAAACTAACCTCAATTACCATAACCTAATTTTAATCATTAATGAAAGACGCAAAATGAAAATCGACCTCAGTTTGGCTTAAAAATACAGAAAATCACTCTTTCACGCTAAACTACGCTTTGTAGAGAAAAATGCTCTAAATGAAAGTTGTAGATCGTTTAATTTCCTATAAATTTCATTATACATACTTTTGTCGTAAAATGCATAATCTTAAGTAAGGCTGAAATCTTAAAAAAATTGATTTTTCACATGTTTTCGTGAGAAAAAACAGAAAATCGCTGATCACCGCTAAACTAAGCGTTATACAAAAAAATGTTTGAAATAAAAGTTGTAGGATTTTAAATTCTCTACAACTTTAGCTATATATTATTTTGCGCTAAAATGCATATTAACGTTGCAATCTTAAAAAACAATTTTTTTACGTAAACAGTTTTACCAAGAATTTCAGCAGACATTGCGCCTACCCTATCTTGTAGAGCATAAAAAATGTAGTAAATGACGTGATTTTTAAAAAAAATCGTAGGGCCAGTTTTTGAGAAAATCACAAAAAAGTGAAAAATTACACGAATAAACTACTACTTCCGGATGACCAATTTTGATGAAAATGTTCGTGTTGGGTCTGTTAGTGGTATGTAACTTAAGTTTCAAGTTTCAAGTTTGTATGATGTTCCATTTTTGAGATATTCTGTTCAAGCACGCACGCACGCACGCACTCTCACACACGCACGCGCGCGCGCGCACACACACACACACACACGCACGCGCACGCGCACACACAGACCAATCGCTAAAAACATGTTTTTTGGGTTCAGGAGGACTGAAAACATGTAGATCCGGTGAAAACTCGATTTCTTAAAAAACAGGCTATGATAACCATCCTGGTTTTTCGCCCCAAAAAAAAAAAAAAATTTGATTTCTTAAAATAGACATGAAAACAATACTTTCCTTCCTATATATTCATATAGGAAAGAGAAATTAATAAATGCCATCGATTTCAAATAAAGTTATTTGTTGTAGATTGCAAAAAATTTCACGTGAACAAAATTTGTGGGAGTACTATCAATTTGAAAAAGCGACTAAATTTGCTTCTTTCATCATGTGTTCTAAGCAACAAGTTTTAACAAATACACAAGAGTTTTTAAGTCTACTTGTCAACGAAAAAATTTAGGATATAATTACTGTCCGATAAAATAACAGATTTGTCGACAAGAATAGAAGTTTACATAAAACGTTTGTAACGTGTTAGTAGTAAGAGCAAAATGTCTTGTAAAAACCAGTGTATTCCAGTTAAATTTGTGTGCATGTGTGTGTGTGTGTGTGTGTGTGTGTGTGTGTGTGTGTGTGTGTGTGCGTGCGCGTGTGTGCGTGTGTGTGTGTGTGCGTGTGTGTGTGGCACGTAATGCTGAAATATAAAAAATCGATAACACAAATTTTAAATTCAAAATATTAATCAAAAATTATTTGACACGTAAAAATTCCCAGAGCACAAAATTATGATTGGTTTTAAAAATAAAAATATCAATGATGAAATTTCTTCTTTTTGAAATGAATCTTTTTCATTTTTTACTTTCTCTTGCCAATATGAATATATAGGAAGGAAAGTATTGTTTTCACGTCGATTTTTCTATTGTTTTCATGTCGCTTAGTTTAGCGGTAATTAGCGATTTTCTAATTTTATCTCACAAAAACGTGTAAAAAAAACAATTTTTTTTAACATTTTGGCCTTAGTATGCATTTTACGACAAAAAAGGATATAATCAAGTTTATAAGAAATTAAAAGATCTACAACTTTTATTAAGAGCATTTTTCTCTACAGAGCCTAGTTCAGCGTGAAAGAGTGATTTTCCGAATTTTTAAGCCAAACTGAGGTTGATTTTCATTTTACGTCTTTCACTCATGATTAAAATTAGGTTATGGTAATTATTGAGGTTAGTTTTTTTTTTTATTTCTAATGTTTTATTACTAATGTTAGGCTATATTGTTCATAATTTGCATTGGCAAGAGAAAATTGTGTGAGTATTTCACACCAAATTTTTAAGGATGGAAATGGCTTTATATTGGGTAACTGAGACGTACAAGGCAGTAGAAGCTTGTGCGAGTCTGTGCAGTTTTCAAAATCCACATATTTGCTAAGTTTGAAATTTTCGTCCGCCGCCTTGGATTCAACTTTATATAATTTTTAACGTGATGGTGGTCATGTGACACATCATTTCAATGTGAAATTTCAAGAAAAAACCAATGGCGCAAACCATTTTTGATAGATTTCTTTGTTTTCAAGTTATATGCGTTTAAAGTTGCATTTTGGGAAAATTGTGTTTGCAATAAAATGCTTTTAACTCAAAAACGAAGGCATCTATTGAAAAACAGTTTGCACCGTTGTTACTTTTCTTGAAATTTCACATTGAAACGACGTGTCACATGACCAACATCCCATTTTAAAATATTACGTTGAATCCAACACGGCGGACAAAAATTTCAAAACCACCAAAAAGTTAGATTTTGTAACATTTATTTTCAATGTTACATTTTATTTTTAAATTAACTTTTCCTTGCATTGTTCTAATTGTTTTAATTTTTCGTTACCTGCTCTGTCGACGTTAATTAATTATCTCTTAATTGATTCGCTCTTTTAGGCTTTTGCTTTCCGTTCGCTGCCATCTGTCTTATCTGCGGTACTAGTTCCTCTCCTCCTTGTTGGAGGGGATCCGTGACGTCATACCGAGTTTTTTTTTTGGTAAATTTTGCGTGTCTCGTCCTTCTTGCAGCGAAAGGTCATGGCATCTGACGCGTTTTGGTACTTATGTCGTTAATGTTTTTTTTAAGTCTTTTTCGGGGTGCGTTATGCTGTTTTTGGTCTTGACCTTTTTGCTTTCCCGGGTTCCGGGACCCAGTTTGGGGCAGAATTAAATCTAATTTGGGATGGATCCTTTTCAAGCCCTGACTAAAGCTATTCTGTGCAAGAATTAACGTAATCCTGTTTGGGCCAAGGGGCATCCGATACGCATTTGCTTTTCGTAACCCGAAAATTTCTTATCGGCGATGTGATTCGTCTTTTCAAAAAAACTACCTTGAAGCATTTTTTTATGTAAAAAAATTATGTTATGATAAAAAATTAAATTTCATCTTTACCTTGTATCTTGCGATAATAATGTGTGGACTTAATCTAGTTCCATATTCTTTTTTATCTTTTCTACCTAAATTTTATTAAAATTATATTTTGTTTGTATAACATTACTTTCAAATTTTTTTAATTTGCATTTTGGTTTTAACCAATTGGTTTTGTTAAAATAAAAGAACTATTCTTTTTAAATCAAATAATAATTTATTTTTATATTATCTAATTAATCATCTTAAAGCCAAATTAATAATGTTTCCTTACTAATTAATTTATTTTTCAACTTTATCAATTCATTATTTAAAAGGCCTATCCTAATTGAAAATTCAATCAATTGTTTCTTTTATTATTACATTTATTATTAATTATCAACCTTTTTTTATTATTTTTTTAAAACTGGATCCAGTACTAAGCATGTGTAATTAAATATATTGATGTATTAATATTTTTTTTATGTATTTTGTTTTTTTGGAAATTTGGCTATTTTTTTTGGGTAAAAATTCATTTATGCGCTTGTATAATGTACTCCGTTAATGATGAAATTGTTTGTAACCGTAATTTTAATTACTCTATTTATTTAACAGCTTATTAAATTATTTTTAGTAAACTATTTTCTCGATTTAATTTTGGTATCACATCACTGCAGTCCCTCCTGTTGGAGTTTTTTGTTTCCCCAATGCCAATTTTGTTTTCTGGTTTTTTTGGTTTTCGCCCGAAACAAAAGGGGTAACAATTTTTAAAACTACACAGAATCGCGTAAGCTTCTTTCGCCCGGTACGTCTCAGCTACGCAATATAAAGCAGTTTCATAGTTAAAAATCACCCTGTATAGTATGATATTTAACTAGAGTCTGTCTACGCTATGCTAAGAGTACTCTGACGTATGCAACCAGCAATACAAGTGAGCATCGTATTGATTAAAAATACACACAGCATGATCAAAAACAAAATCCCATACGACACTAATTATTCACTCTAAGCTTAATATAATAAAAGCACGTTCAATTCATTTGTTAGAAAATGTTTTATAAATCCAACATCAGTTTACCATTAATAACAGAAATTTTACTATTGTTACTCTTACATTATTTACTATTATTACATTATTATTTATGATTAGCAGGTTTTTATTATAGATTTAGTTTTATTCTACGTTCGGTCACAAGTAGTAATATAATACTAATGCGCTTGAATTATAACACGAGAGTAGACAATTCCTGTGATTCGTTGTTAATCATTTCACATTGTTTATTTCATATCATTAAAATAAGTAATGTCTGTGACTAGTTTAATAAAACTGTTTGCACTTGCCCGTGTTTAACTCATTTTTAGTTTCATCAGTTATCTTTTGGAATTGTATCGGTTCGTTTCGATTTTCTTCGTACACCGAAGTTGAAAAGTTTTGTAAGCCGTGTTTTGTTAGCTTGCGTGATAGTGAATGCGTTGAGTTTTCGAAACATAAAAGCAGTAAACATTAAAAAGTAGAAAAAAATTGTTTCGTTAAATGTAACGGTCGAAATAATTTATTAAGGAATCTTTATGAAACTACAATAATTACAAGCAATCTGAACAGTATAATTGAAAAACGCTTAACCCCTTAACGGTTTATGACAAGATATCTCACAACGTAAATGTCGTAGAAAAATGCCCCTGACGAGATAACTCGCAATTGAATTTGTCTCGATTTATTCTGTTTTCTGTCGAAATATCTCGCCGTAACATTAAAAGTAGTTAATCTTATATCCGTAACTTTAATATTAGCGCTAGTAAAGGTTCCTTTCTATAGGTTAGATGACTCTATGTTATTTGTTTATGTGGTACTCTCCAATGTTGCGTAAAAGGTTATGTTTCGGTTAGTTCGGTGCGTTTCGTTGTAAAGTTATAAGTTCGTTATAAGTGTTTACGAAAAGAAATTGTAAGCTATTCGATATTGTTTATGGTTTTTTAGTAGTAGGTTTCATTTCATACATAGTATTTAGTCCGGTATTTCAATTCCGTTTATTGTAGTAGGATTGTTTAGTATTTATTTGTAAGTGATGGCCGATACCTCTTTTTTTCAAAAAAAATGATGTTTTTGAGCATGGAAATTGATTTATATGTCTTTATTCAGTCAACACAAAATTATGAAAAAAAATTAAGCAGGATATAAACATTTTTGGCTAAAAAAAGGAACCGTTAAGGGGTTAAAAAGGATAATGTTTAATTTAGGTGGATGTAAATATTTTTATGATGGAACGTAGTGCAAGATAATATTGTCCAGTGGAGAGGTAGATACACGCCAAGCGGAGTACTCTTACAGTAGATAGAGTGTACTCACCAGCACCAGTCATGTTCTCTCCCGCCAGTCTTCCGGAGACGACCGCATGGTCGTGGTGTTCCACTCTTCTCCTACCCAGTTTTGCATCGTAGAAGCATGCACAGTCACCTGCCTGAAACACACAACCCAAACAAATACGCCAATAACTACAACAGTACCTTCACACTCGGGGGGAGCCATGCCCCCCCACCCGCCGAAATATTAGGAAAACTTACAGTTTAGCCGTTCTTAGTTTGCTCCTACTGTCAACAAACAAAAGCCACCTCTTACAGGGTGCACGCTAGAGTCCACCACTTTACGGATGTCGTATTCCTATTAAGTTAACTATTTTTTAAATTATAACTACTTAAAGTACTAAAATCATCAGTCATGATATGATGTAGGCCTAACAATTTCATTTATAAAAATACTTTTAAAAGTATTTTGTATTTAAATACTTTTGAAAGTATTTTGTTGTTACTTTTTAATCAGCGTGTACACATTTTGATATAATGCGCATGCTCAGTGATGTCATTGTTTGTTTACATTAAGAGCAAACTAACAGAGGCTGGACTGTAGTTTAATATTTTCTATAAGCTATTATTTCTAACAAAACTGAATCCCAATACTCGTACCTATCAATTAACAATAATTAATTATTTTAGTATAAAAATGAGTCAAACAGAAAGTAGGCTATCTATTTTTAAATAGTATTAAGATAACAATCAGTGTCAGTAGTGAAAAGCCACTCGCATCCAGTCAGCACCTTGAAAATTTCTCTATGAATTAAAATTGTGGTTACAGCAATACAGCACAAAAGAGGACTTTTCAATGACTCAATTACAAATTATGTAGTAAGAGCTACATAAAAACAAGATAGCCCCCCCCCCTCCTGGGAAATCAGCCCTGGAACCGCCCCTGTACTGTTAGGGTAACCGCATGGTGAATAGTGGTCGCTTACAAGCAGGAGGGAGCCTGCTAATAGGAATACGCAATTATATTTCAATCCAAACGTCTCACAGTAAACGCTGGTGGAGAAAGCTGCCTGTGCATATCAGCTCACTGGTTTGTTTGCCTGCTGCTTGCTGCTTGCTGGGGCAGCTAACTCAGTGGACTTGTACTTGTACTCATCGTACAATACGTATTCATACAAATAATAACATCTTTTTAATTATAGCATAGGTTTATAAAATAACTGGCCAAACACAATGCTCTATAATATTGAATATCGGTAGTCAAAATGTTCAAAAAACTTATTTCATAGTAACCACAAGTCTTTCTTCCGGTAACATCGGTTGCACCATTGTTTTCGAAAACGAGTTCTACTTTAGACAATGTAAAATTAAACATTTCCTCAGTCATTATCGTGCATTTAAAAAAACCTCTCTCTTATCTTTTGTTTAATCGCGAAAAAACATGATTATGCCGAACAATTTTCTGTTCTTATTCATGTCACAAACGGTGTCGTCTTTAAATGATAATAATTTCGTGTAAATGTTTTCCATAAGAAATAATTCATCATGACTGGTGCTAGTGGAACTCATGTTGAATTGAAGGTACGGCGTGTAGTTACAAATGGCGCCACTAGGTGCGCTCGCCAGCGCAAATAAGTAATGATTTAAGATGACAATCTTATATCATTACTTATTTCTTTCAAGTTTAAAATAAAATCAAAATTTTTACAAAAAAATAATTAAAATTTAAACTTAAATTAAAATTTGTGTAAAAATTTTAAATTACAGTAAAACTTTCTTATAAATTTTTATAAATATGATTTGTTACGTACATTTTAGGCTTGTTATCATCCGAGCCTGTATATACGATTTGAAAATTTTGAAAAAAAAATTGAAAAATACCACGGCAACACATCTGACAATATTGTGATGTAGCTAATAAGTACAGGACACTGTCAAAATGTTTCACATAATAACCAGTAGATGGTGTAACATGTCCATAGTAGTAGTGTTATGATTTCCTAATGATTTAACATTAGAACGTACAAATGCGGAAGTAGCACATGCGTTTGATTTTCAATAACGTAAAAGTACGTTAGTAGCACAGTAAGTGCCGCGAGCTCCGAACGTATGTTGTTGTTGTTTAGGTCATCAGCCGAATGGAGGCTGGTTTGAACGTGTAGAGGTTTTACTAAGTAAAACGAGGAGTGAGGTGGTTTACCAATGCCACAACTCACTGAATGGAAAAGTACACTTATCAGCATGCCGGGCCCTCTGAAAAGCACAGATTTTCCACTCTGCAAATGACACCTTCACTTCATTCACCACAGGGTCCAACTGTATAATGAAATTCATTACTTTCAGAGGAGATAACTCTGATTAGTGTTTTTTACACCTCTACCTCTTCTCTTATTAAATGATTCAGTCATTTAATTGGCTGACCATGTGATAACAAACAGAACTATTTACTTTAGCCCTGCAACGAACAGATTGAGTATAAATAATAATTTGACACTCCACCTGTCTGTTATGGGCAGCTCCGAACGTATATATACATCAATAGCAGTTAAAGAGTTAAGCTAGAAAATGTTCCACGATATAGTGAATGTCGTTTACACTATTTGTCAAGGGCGATGAGCTGTGAAAGTATGCGTTGCCCCCTCCCACTCCCCCTCCACCACGCACTTGCCACCAACTACACCAATACCCTCCTCTCTTGTAGCTCTGTTAAATATTTCATCAGCCATGTTTTTGCTCTTTCAATAATAATTATTATAACCTACAAACATACAATCACCTGATTATACCGGGTGATTTTTTAGTCCTGTTACCCAATTGTTAATGTCTGGTAATTTTTTTCTAAGAAAAGGATATTTTGTTTTGTGACACAAAGTTGGTAGCCCTACTCAACCGGTATAGATACGACAGTTTGAGTTGATTCTCCTTGAGTTGCGTAAAATTTTGTGCTGTTTCCAGTTGTGTTACGAACAGAATGTCTTTTACCCTAGAACAACGGGTTTTCATTCTTGAACAATATTTTGCTACAAAATCGTATGACTGTTATACCTGCCGATGTTTTCCAAGTGTTTCTTCAATGAATTTAGCCGTTTTCTGCCAAGCCGATTTTACCATGTTGTGAAGAGTATCTTCTACTAGTGCAATGCACATTTACTGCTGTTACGAACCGTTACCAAATAAAAGTAAGTACTTTACTATGTTATATGCTTGTTAATTATGTCATTCCACCTCAAATGTTCTTTCCTATTAATTCCACAGCCAATTAATAATTAAGGAATGTACAGAAATTCACAATTTGTTACAATTTGTTTACCGCTAAACATAACATAAGGAGGAGTTGGCAACAATAAGAGTACTCACCACATACAGATTAGACCTGGCTTCCAGTTCAGCGTTCACAAGAAATCCACCCTGTTCTTTGTCCAATTCCAGTTGCGAAGAGTCAGCCAGATCCGTGTTGGGCTTCACACCCAGCGCCAGTATCACATGATCCGCTACCAACTGTCACATAACAATAACAAATATACACAACCAATTACAACAGCTACCTGAAAAACACTCATTTCTACTTGTCACATTTGCCATAACTCAACTTTCATCTGAGGACACTGTCCTCAGTCCGCCCAACACAAACTACAATAGATATACAGTGTTGAGCCGTTCTTAGTTAACAAAACCCACCTACTACAGGGTGCACGCTAGAGTCTGCCACTTTACGGATCTCGTATTCCTATTAAGTTAACTATTTTTTAAATTATAAGCACTTAAAGTACTAAAAACATCAGTCATGATGTACACCTAACAATTTCATTTATAAAAATACTTTTAAAAGTATTTTGTATTTAAATACTTTTGAAAGTAATTTTTTGTTACTTTTTAATCAGCGTGTACACATTTTGATATAATGCGCATGCTCACTGACGTCATTATTTGTTTACATTAGGAGCAAACTAAGAGAGGCTGGACTGTAGTGAAAATATTCTGTAAAGGGAAAAAGTGACGTCACAGTGTGTTGGGCCGGTCTAAGCTGGTGGGAGTAGTCCATTTAATAAGGAGAGGGGTGTGCGTGAGTAGTGCATTTACAACTTGACAATTTTGTAGTCGAGTTCTAACGTTAGCAGCGTATTGAAGTGATTAATTAGTTATAATTAGTCGGTTATAAAAGTCAAGTGTTATTCTATACAAATGTTGTAATCTATCTTTGTTGTTGTATCTCATGTTTTTTATTTTGATCGTTTATTTAAAGGCTATATATTGTTATTTATCGGATTTTAATTTCTAATGTAGTGTCTTTTAATATAATTCAAAGCTGTTTATTTTTTCGTTGACTCGGTTCGGTTCCGAGTTCATTTATAAAATGGGAGTGAAAATAGGGGAAAAAATAAAAAAAGGTCCAACTTTTGCACGGTCAAAGTCGTGAAATTATTATTAATAATGCGATAACATTTTTTGAGCGGGAAGTGAAAGAGGGATCTCATTGAATTATAGAAAGTGTGCCGTTACGGAACGCGTCTTACACGCAACAGGGATTTCAAAAAAATGCTTTACTTACTTACTTTTTAATTTATTTCAGATTGCATAAATGTTGTTCAGTACTACGTCCGTTCAAATTATATTTTGCGCCTTTTCTGACCTCTTTCCAATCCATTTCCTCATACGTCATTAACGTTGCTTCCGCCTTGTCCGTTGCACACTTTTTCGCTCTCTCCTCATGGCTGCTGTACCTTCAACCGACGCCGTTGTTTCATCCGATGTAATCCCAGCCGATTCCCGCAGAATGACTGACTTATGTTGTACCGGGTGATCGTAAAGTCGCGCAACCAAATGTTTGAAGCCGTGTAGGAATTGAAGGTAAATTTGTAAAGTATGATTAGAATATGGGAATTTTTCATTTAGTAGTACAGTATGTGGCAGCACTGCTAGATCACGCCACCGGGCGACAGTTAGCCAGAAACCAGTTGGTTTGTTCAGTTCGAGTCGCAATGTCTTTTACGCAAAAACAACGCGTCTCTATCGTTTTGAGTTACTGTGAATCGAAATCCTACGCAAAGTGCCAAGAACATTTCTCCAATGCCTTTCTAGATGCTAAAGTGCCAAACAAATCGACCATATTTCGTTTGTTTCATTGTTTTCGGGATACAGGTAGCGTGAATGACTGTAATTGTACCAACCGACCAAGTGTTTTATCTGACGACAGTCTGCAGACGATAAGTGAAACGTTTATTCGTTCTCCAAAAAAGTCTCTTCGAAAACTTTCTACTCAGACTGGACTGTCTTATGGAAGTGTTCATAAAGCCACTAAGTTATTAAAATTACATCCGTACCGGATTAACGTAACTCATCAGCTCGAAGAGCCAGATAAGGAGAAGCGATTGCGGTATTGTCATTGGTTTAAAAATTTCACTCGAAATGACATATCTGTTCTGGACAAAGATTTTTTCAGCGATGAAGCTTGGTTTCATCTAAGTGGATATGTTAATAGTCAAAATTGTAGAGTATGGTCTGCAGAGAATCCACATGAATTCCATGAACAGCCATTACATTCTCAAAAATTGGGGTGTGGTGTGGTGTATCTACTCGGAGAATTGTCAGGCCTATCTTTTTTTCGAATACAATCACAGCAGAACGTTATCAAGAAATAATCATGCAGTTCGTAGCACTGCTACATGTTGACGAACGTTATTGCTGGCTACAACAAGACGGAGAAACTTCACATACGGCAAACAGTACTATCCAATTTCTTCACGATTTCTTTGATGACAGAATAATTTCTCGTGGTTTGTGGCCTCTTCGGTCACCAGATCTGACTCCTCCTGATTTTTGTTTATGGGGCTATTTGAAAGATAATGTGTACAAAAACAACCTGCATACAGTAGATGAACTTAGAAGAAACATTGAAGAATGTATATCAAATATTGCTACCGCTACACTCAAAAAGGTTGCGTGCAATGTAAGAAAACACGTTGATGCATTCATTGCAAACCACGGTGGACATTTCCAGCACTTGTTGTGAACTTGTAAGTAAGTAAGTTGTAATTATAACTTGTATCATAAAATTTGAAAGAAAAATAAAAAATACATTACAGCTTTCTAAGACTTTTATCATTTTGGGTTGCGTGACTATCACCCTGTATTTATTGTTGTGTGTAATGTATGTGACTTACCTATTATGTATGCCGATGTTTTCAAGTTGTTTTACCAGTGTGATGTGACATACACAGTTTTCCGCCTAGCCGATTAACCACGTTTTCCAACAGTATCATCTTCTACTCGTATAATGGACAATTACTACCGTTGTCAACTATTAGCGAACATTGCAATATTATATACTCATTAGTTATGTCATTTACTGTTGTTGTTCCTACCTTTAATTGTGTTCCTATCGATTCCACCGATATATATGTTCTAGTTATTATGTCGAAAATAACTACGGGCTTAAGTGTCCAAAAAGTGATTAAAGAAAGTACTGAAATTAGTAATTACAATCCGTTTCACCGCTTTACAAATGTCAATAAATTAAGTTAACTGTAGGCATAAGTGTGGTTTTCATTTCTTATAATAGTACGTCTAATAATATCAGGCGGAGTACAAGTAGCATTGAAGCTGCCTTTGTTATGTCGAGTGGAAGGGCAGGCAATTCCTTTCTTATTTTCTCACGACTATAGCAACAAACCGCTTTTGGATTCGTCATCTGCACAAAAAGTTAGCGGGCCTACAGATTGGGTTTGCCATTCGATTGCTGTCGATTGAGTAGATACCGAAATCAGTAATAGTTGTTGGCTTAATTCCGACCACCCATCAGATGCATCACCTCATAAATAAAAACCCTTCAAAAGTTCACAACGCCCACCTGTAGTAACGGTTAGTCAATTATTATCCGCAATGTAGTCATAAAATTTTATTCTAATCAAATAGGAAACTTACCGGTAAGGTACATCATTTTCTACATAGTCCTCTCGCTTTTCAAAGCACTTGGTACACCGTTGTTCAAGTTTCCTGATGCCCTCGTAAAAGAAGGTTTTTGGTTGAGATGCGAGCCAGGAATACGCCGCTTCTTTCAATGCTTCGTCCGAGGTAAATCGACGGCCCCTTAATGCCTCTTTGAGTGGACCAAACAAGTGATAATCAGAAGGAGCAAGATCAGGACTATATGGAGGATGAGCCGGTACTTCAAAATTGAGTTTCTGGAGCGTTTCAGCAGTGCGGGCCGCAGTATGCGAACGGGCGTTGTCATGCATCAACACAACACCTTTTGACAGCAATTTTCGGCGTTTGCTTAGAATTGCAGGCTTTAGCTTGGCAGTAAGCATCTCACTGCAACGTACACTGTTTATTGTTGTGCCCCTTTCCTGATAATGTTCCAGTACTGGACATTGTGAATCCCAAAAAACCGTAAGCATCAGTTTTCCTGCGGACGGTTGGGTCTTGAATTTTTTCTTGCACGGCGAATTCGGATGTTTCCATTCCATACTCTGCCGTTTACTCTCCGGCTCGTAATGATGGATCCATGTACCATTCCCGTACTGCACCGAAAGTCTTCTATGAATTTCGGCCCCTGATACACCTACAGACCACAAAAAATGGATCGCTGAACGTTACTCTTCTTCGGTGCAAACAGAAAGCGGAGCAGCCATGATTAACAGCACGACAGCAATAACGAAACTAACCTAGCAGCTTGAAACTTGCATACATATATAACCACAAATAAACAAAGCATTTGTTATCAACGCAAAACGACAGTACTGCCAACATAAACAAAAATATAACTAATTGGGGATAATAATTGAGTTACCCTCGTATTAAAGAAGTGTTAAATGTTTTTAGTAAACGGTCGTAGTTGAACCAAGTACATCTCATTTCTAACTGCGTATATGGTTAAAAGCTTGTATAAGTTATCATTAAAAGTGTCAACAGCTGTTTGTTTACTCAACATATCTTTCTTATGATGATCTTGCAACTATGTAGATAAGAAATGACTTGCGCTTGGACAAATACATCAAACGACATGGAATAAAGTTACTTGACAGGTATTTAAGGTGTCACATGCCCTATTGTATCCTTGCCTGCGACTGCAATTCCCAACCACTCTGAATAGCTATGTCCACACTCGTGCACTTTACCTTGCACTAAGCGCATGCATCAACGCATGCCCGACATGAGTCATAGCGCACAATCTAGCGCAGCCTTGGATTTCTGTGCGTTTCACATTCAATCTGCAGTGTTTTACAGTGAGCACCATGAAAGAAGTCCGTTCGGTTTGAAAAGCTCTAGCTCTATCTCAAAAAGAAACAAACGGAAAATTTTCACCCTACACCAAGTTATTAAAGACTGTTCTCCCTGCGTTGATTGGTTTCACTTTGGTTATTTTATTTAGAGATACGGGCAGCAACTTGCGCACAAAAGCACTCAGTTTTTAGGCAGTTTTCCATTATTTTACTTTTTAAACGTCTGTTACTCTGTCCAGGCTTTATACAGGGTGATTATAAATGAAATAGACACTTTCGACAGCTTCTTAAACATTAAACTGGTGTATTTGAATAATTATAATAAATGATATAGGTTTCTATTTCCTATAATGAATTAATATAATAATTTCACTAACCTTCTTTTTAAACTGCGTCACCTTTATTTTAATTTCTACTTACACGTGTTTCGGTGGATCCACCATCATCAGAGTAAATGAAAAATTGAAACTAAAAATTTTTTTTTTCTCATTTATTTAAAATTTACAGAAGATGGTACATCTTCAGTCACTTGTATAAAACTGATTTAAAATTAGTTTATTTTAATTTATCCCTTCTCATATTTACTGTAGATAGCAGCAGCAGTAGTCAATATCACTTCATCATTCCTAAACTTTATTTGTTCATTCAAAATGTCCTGCTTTTGCTCTTTCAAATATTTATAAATATGGAACATCTCATATTTTTCAATTTTATTTTTATTCTCTATATTACATTGTTCTATTATATTGAAATGTTCGTCTATTTTACCAAATTTATGTCTTTCTTCTTTTATATGATTGGTATAGTTAGATATAATGTAGTCACATTTCAGTGCTTTTTTATGTTCATTATACCTCACTTGAAAATTACGACTAGTCATACCAATGTAAAATTTTTTACAATCCTCATTACCACAATCTATTTTATACACACCCTTTTTATTGCTTAGTGTTTCATTTATGTTATTTTTAATTATATTTGTGGACAGTAGTTTTTTATTATTACATCTGTATGCGATTTTATAAAATTTATTTAATGTTCTGTATAATTTATTATTAATAGTTTTATTGTATTTTAATGCAATAAATGGTTTATGTTTTATTTTATTATCTGATATAAGGGTGGTTCTTAAGTTATTTTTAAAATATAGTTTCTTTTTAATTTTATTTATTACTTTATTTATTTCTTTTTCATGATACCCATTCTTTTGTGCTATGAATTGTATTGTTCTTAATTCATTTTCTAGTAGTTTTTTATCTTTTATATAATTATATGCTCTGTGAATCATACTATGGTAAGCTGCCATTTTATGTGAGTATGGGTGGTTAGATGACTTATTTATATTTGTTATTGGTAATATACTTTTACGAAATACACCTGTTGTTATTTTACTATTACCCTTGATTAATTGCATGTCCATGAAATTTAATTTATTATTATTTTCAAGTTCCATAGTATGGTGTAATTTAACATCAAATGTATTTAATTTTTTTTAAATAACATCCTCTTTATTTTTATATGTCTTTTCCAATATTACCAGTATGTCATCTACATATCTGTGCCACATTACTACATTATGTGTGTGTTCTATTTGATACACAGTTATTTCTTCAAAATATTGTAAATAAATTTCAGACAAAATAGAGCTTAATGGTGCTCCCATAGTAAGCCATCTTTTTGTTTGTATATTTTTTTCATTAAATTTCAAATAATTTTGTGAAGTACATTGTCTTAATAATCCTATAACTTGCTTTACTTCATCTTCATGCAATTTATGTTCTGTTAATTTATTTTTTATAATGTTTATGGTTTTGTCAATGGGTATATTTGTGTACATATCTTTGATATCAAAAGACATCATAATATGTTTGTCATTAATTTCAATTTTTTGTATTTTGTCTATTATTTCTTGAGCGTTTTTTATACTATATCGGTTACCTATTTAATATTACATCATACAAACAAAAAGATGGACTTACTATGGGAGCACCATTAAGCTTTATTTTGTCTGAAATTTATTTACAATATTTTGAAGAAATAACTGTGTATCAAATAGAACACACACATAATGTAGTAATGTGGCACAGATATGTAGATGACATACTCGTGCACTTTACCTTGCACTAAGCGCATGCATCAACGCATGCCCGACATGAGTCATAGCGCACAATCTAGCGCAGCCTTGGATTTCTGTGCGTTTCACATTCAATCTGCAGTGTTTTACAGTGAGCACCATGAAAGAAGTCCGTTCGGTTTGAAAAGCTCTAGCTCTATCTCAAAAAGAAACAAACGGAAAATTTTCACCCTACACTGTATTTCGTAAAAGTATATTACCAATAACAAATATAAATAAGTCATCTAACCACCCATACTCACATAAAATGGCAGCTTACCATAGTATGATTCACAGAGCATATAATTATATAAAAGATAAAGAACTACTAGAAAATGAATTAAGAACAATAAAATTCATAGCACAAAAGAATGGGTATCATGAAAAAGAAATAAATAAAGTAATAAATAAAATTAAAAACAAACTATATTTTAAAAATAACTTAAGAACCACCCTTATATCAGATAATAAAATAAAACATAAACCATTTATTGCATTAAAATACAATAAAACTATTAATAATAAATTATACAGAACATTAAATAAATTTTATAAAATCGCATACAAATGTAATAATAAAAAACTACTGTCCACAAATATAATTAAAAATAACATAAATGAAACACTAAGCAATAAAAAGGGTGTGTATAAAATAGATTGTGGTAATGAGGATTGTAAAAAATTTTACATTGGTATGACTAGTCGTAATTTTCAAGTGAGGTATAATGAACATAAAAAAGCACTGAAATGTGACTACATTATATCTAACTATACCAATCATATAAAAGAAGAAAGACATAAATTTGGTAAAATAGACGAACATTTCAATATAATAGAACAATGTAATATAGAGAATAAAAATAAAATTGAAAAATATGAGATGTTCCATATTTATAAATATTTGAAAGAGCAAAAGCAGGACATTTTGAATGAACAAATAAAGTTTAGGAATGATGAAGTGATATTGACTACTGCTGCTGCTATCTACAGTAAATATGAGAAGGGATAAATTAAAATAAACTAATTTTAAATCAGTTTTATACAAGTGACTGAAGATGTACCATCTTCTGTAAATTTTAAATAAATGAGAAAAAAAAAATTTTTAGTTTCAATTTTTCATTTACTCTGATGATGGTGGATCCACCGAAACACGTGTAAGTAGAAATTAAAATAAAGGTGACGCAGTTTAAAAAGAAGGTTAGTGAAATTATTATATTAATTCATTATATGAAATAGAAATAATTTCAAACTGCAGGATGCATTATAAAGATTTATTTTTGAATGATATAGGTTTGTAGGGAACTTTTTAAAGTTTATGTTGGTAAAACTGTTGCTAGCATTTTGTTGTTGGCTGCTGTTACTGTATAAACATTTTAAAAACAGTGGATGTCTGTGTAAAAGGAAGAGTACTGGAAGAAGCTTCTGTTACAGAACAAATTGATAGTATTTGTTATGTTTATGTACCAAGTCCAGCAAAATCAACTAATCAGAAAGTTTAGAATTGCAAATTCCTCTACTGAAGAATTTTCTGTGTGGAAAATTCTGCGGAAACGTTTGAAAATGAAACCTTATATATTGCAGTTCGTACAAAGTTTAAATACCAGTGATAGTCATACGTAAAAATTTTTGTTGGAGATGCAACATTGTGTTGAAAATGATGACGCATTCTTCAATCGCCTAAGTTTCAATGTAATTTTCACATTAGTGGAAAAGTTAATAGACATAATGTTAGAGGATAGGGCACAGAAAACCCAAAAATAACTTTACAGCATACACGCGATTCCTGTAATGTAAACATCTTTTGCGCATTATCTCGTGACAAGGTTTACAAGCCGTTCTTCTTTCACCAATTATCAGTAACTGGAGTAAATTTATCTGGACATGTTAAACGAATGGTTAATGCCTCAACTCCAGGAATATAGCATAACTTCATTTTTGTAAAAGATGGAGCTCCGCCTCACTGGCACTTACAGGTCAGAAATTATCTTGATGAACATCTTGCTAGATGATGGATCGATCGTGCAAGTGAGGAAAATATTGTGTTAACGCCGTGGCCACCTCGTAATCCAAACTTAACACCCTGCGACTTTTTCTTATGGGGTTATGTAAAAGACAAAGTTTTTGTACCACCGCTTCCTGCAGATATCGATGATCTAAAACAACGTATCACAAATGCTCTTGCCACAGTTGACCGTCATACACTTAATCGTGTGTGGGAAGAATTCGACTACCGTGTTGATATCTGTCGTGTTACAAATGGTGCACACATTGAACATCTGTAAATATTTTCAATAAAAACTTAATGAATTCTTCTATATAATCATGTAATCACCTTAACTTTTCGAAAATAAATTTTCTATAAGCTATCAAAACCGTCTATTTCATTTATAATCACCCTGTATAAAAAATTGGCATTAAGTATGTTGAAGATCAGAGTTTTCTCTATAAAATAAATATTTTAAAAGTGAAATCAAGAATTCCGTTTTAATACCCCGACCATTTTTTAAAAAAAAAAAGAAGTGCTATTTTGGCTCCACGTAAAGATAGGGAACCGATTTCTGAACTGAACCATGTATTTTGACAACAGTAGGTAAACGATGATTTACTCGTCTAATCACTAAATAAGTTGCACAGAGTAGCGCCACTATTTGAATTTTAGTTGGAGGGTTGAGGGCACCGCTCACCGCACACTCGCTCGTCACTACGCGCCGCCATAGACATTTTTTATTCATTCAAGTACTGCGCCATGCTTTGTTAACCGAATCGCCGCCTGTACACAACCGTCAAGTTCATGTCAAGAAATCGCTCCGTGGAAGAATTTTTTTTCTTTCTTTTGTTTAACGTCCGACTGTTCTGCAATTACTGCTAATGCAAACGGTGAATGATGAAATGATTTTTTCTAACGTATGAAAAAATGCCATCGTGCCTGAATGGGATTCAAACCCAAGACCGCATGATGAGAGGCGAGCACGTTACCAACTTCGCCAATGCGGCCGGCCGTGGAAGAAGACAGCGGTGTAGTGGGTATACCTATCCCTTATTCTTATCTATCCCCTTTTACCCCTCCACTCATCATGAGTTCGATTCACGCTGGAAAAGGAGGTAAGAGGGTGCTTAATTTTGTATTTCTTTACATCGCATTTCGGCTCCGTCAACCAAATGAATAGGGCACAAGACGCGCAGCAGATCGCGCATCGCTTACAGTCCACTGCTCTGGAGGAGGGTCCCATAGGATCCTTCGTTTGGTTTTGTTTTTGTCACCACGCTTGCAAACGTGGTACCGCATCCATCTTGAAAAGACAACAGAAGTGAGGCACGAAAGTGGACAGGTGAACGGCGTGCATTGACTCAAGTTGAATGTGGACATAGCTGATCGGAGAATAAATAATTGTGGCAGCCAGAAACCGATAAATGGACTGTTACCGATTTGCCATTGTCGAGTGCCAGCGAGAGTGCGTCGTCGTCCTCCTTGTAGGCGGCATCCACCACCTGGCAGTTGGGCATCACGAGCACGCCCTCGTTCTTCACCTTGGTCGTCGTCCACTTGCTCAGATAATCGGGCAAGATCTTTCCCATGTTTCCGTTCTCCTTGAAGATCTGCACCACCTTCAGATTCTTCTTCTTTCCTGAACAAAAATAACCATTCGTTCATAAATACTTCTATTTTATATAACAAATTTATATAATAAATTTCACTGACCTTCATTTTAAACTGCATCAACTTTTATCTTTACTTACACATGCCACCATCATCACGGTAAATAACATAATTGAAACTAAAAAAATTCTTTTTTATTTATTTAAAATCTATAAAAGATGATAAATCTTCAGTAATTTGTATAAAACTGATTTAAAATTAATTTCCTCTAATTTATCCCTTCTCATTTATGTACTGTAGATAGCAGCAGCAGTCAATATCACGTCATCATTCCTAAATTTGATCTGTTCATTCAAAATATCCTGCTTTTGCTCTTTTAAATATTTATAAATATGGAACATCTAATATTTTTCAATTTTATTTTCATTTTCTATATTACATTGTTCTATTATACCGTGCGTTCGGAAAGTCGCTGTGCACTGGAATTGTGACTATGGATTTATGAAAATATGTATAAAGAAATGACTAAGCATTTTGGAAAAAAATTTATTCAATACCTTAATTACATTGTTAAACCGTGATTACATTGTTTATAGAAGGTGTTCGAAATGACCTCCATTGGCATCAAAACAGCATTGCACTCGTTTCATTTTGTTTGCAAACACCTTTCGCAACTGAAGAACAGTGATTCCTTGAATGTATGCCGTTATTGCGGCTTTAAGTTCGTCAATCGTGTGTGGTCTGTTCCGATACACAGTTTGTTTCGCTGCACCCCATAAAAAGAAATCGGGGGGAGTCAGATCAGGAGATCTTGCAGGCCACAAATTCTTTGAAATTATTCGTTCACCAAACACGTTGCGCAGGAAAGCCATTGAGATGTTAGATGTATGTGCTGTTGCCCCGTCTTGTTGGAACCAACCATTATTCATTTCCACTTGTGTTATTTGATGCGTAAAGTTCTCTAAAATATCAGAACAATAACGTTCACTATTGATTGTGTTTGCAAAAAAAATTGGTCCAACAATACGTGCTCTAATCACAGCAACCCAGACTCCAATTTTTGCTTCGTGTAAGGACTGTTCATGTAAAGCGCAAGGGTTAGTTGTCGACCATACTCGAGTATTTTGTGAACTTATATACCCTCCCAAGTGAAACCACGCTTCATCTGTATAAAACGTTACGTCAAGGATGTCTTCGGAATTTTGGTTGATGAAACGTTGAAACCAATGACAATAATTTAGTCTCTTGTCATTATCTGAAGGTTTCAGCTCTTGAACACACCTCACTTTGTATGGGAATAGTTTAAGTTCTTGTCTGACAGCTTTATGTGCGGTAGCAAGTCCGATATTATGCTGTTGTGCTAACTTACGCATTGATTTTTTTGGACTTTGTGCCATAGAATCAGAAATATCCAGCAGCTTTTGTTCGTCTAGCTTAGGGGGCCTACCACTACGTTCAGCGTCCTCAACAGAGCCAGTTGCCCGAAATTTTTCTATCAGTGTTCGTACTGCATTACGGTGAGGAATAATTGAATCTGGAAACTTTTCAGAAAATTTGCGCTTCACTAAATCACTGTACTTGTCACCTTCGCGAAATACGTATTCAACGAGGAAAATGCGCTCCTCTACTGAAAGAACCATCGCGTCCAACAACAAAAAACGTGCAACAGAACTGCAATAAATGAAACATATACAACTTCAACTCAATGACTGACAGGCCTCGACGTGTTCGGCAACAATTGAACACCACAGAGCTACCAACCTAGCCATGAAATTATTCCCTGTCATGTCACTTGGTGCACAGCGACTTTCAGAACGCATGGTATTAAAATGTTAATCTATTTCACCCAATTTATGTTTTGCCTCATCTATGTGATTGGTATAGTTAGATTTATAATGTAGTCACATTTCAGTGCTTTTTTTATGTTCATTATACCTCACTTGAAAATTACGACTAGTCATACCAATGTAAAATATTTTACAATCCTCATTACCACAATCTATTTTAAACACACCCTTTCTATTGTTTAGTGTTTCATTTATATTATTTTTAATTATATTTGTGGACAGTAGTTTTTTATTATTACATGTGTTGGCGATTTTATAAAATTTATTTAACGTTTTGTATAACTTATTATTAATAGTTTTTTTTTTTAATTCCTAATATGTGTATGTTGCAATCTGTTCAATTCAAAACAATAAGCAACCCCATGACCCAATGAGATGAGGATGAAGTGTATGACATGTAAATGAGGTGTAGTCTTGTACAGACTCAGGCTGACCATTCCTGAGAGAGTATGGTTAATTGAACCCCAACCATCAAAGTACACCCACAACCACTGTCTAACATTCAAATCCGTATAAAAGTAACTACCTTTACTAGGATTTGAACCAGAAACCTTCGACTCCGAAATCAGCTGTCAAACAGCTGATTTTGGCAACGACTTTACCTCTAGACCGACCTGTCGCCACCGGCTTGTAGCAGCACAATCTGTAGAGCTATCATACGACCAGAGCGGCAGGGGGCAGGGCTTCAAAAGGAGAATAAATGGTGAGGGAAGGTCGTCTGTACCGCTGCTGTTAAGGCCATTTCTCCTGGGGTGTTTCGCTTTCGCTTCCATGCTATTCATTGTTCAAATTGGCCGCGGTTGGCTCCTTCTAATCGTATTTGAATTTTCACAGCTTGTCATATTGGCCTCCTACTGCATCTCTGTCATCCTTCCCTCCTCCACCTGCTAACCTGTATCCGTTTCACTCTCGACCACTTCAAACTGAAGTGGTCAACTGAATTCATCACAAGTGGACAGACGCATCCTTCGACCGAGGCTAAGTATATGACGGGGTACTTGGCAATCGCTAATGTTTTCCGATCGATGCTTTAAATGCTAACTGTGCTTATACGCGCTAATCGTATAATATTGTGTTTGTGTATGCTTTGTAAATGTGTAACTGTTAGTAAAGTGTTCTTCACCGGCAATCATGGACTTTCGGCACGTGCTGCAATAAAGGACTTGACGCTATTTCGTTTTGTAACAACTAAGTGGTTGTTTATGTTTGTGATACTTGATTTAGTTGCGCTCAAGTGGTCTCATTCTACTCCTGTGTTGTTTGTGTTGGTCTTGTACGTGGACCCCTCTAAATGCGTACTGGTCCTCTCCTCCTGTAAACACACTCAAGGCAAATTCCTTTTGGGAAAACCATACACGCATTACAAGGTGTTAAACTTAACAGCTGCCTAAACGATTAGGAGCAGTCGCCAACACCTTTTACTGCTGCCTCCGAAGAGGAGCAGTCGCCGGTGAAGTGTGGGGGCAGGGAAGGGAGGTGTAAGGAGCAGAAAGAAAAGACTCAAAGTTGAGCTGCAATTCTTTCGTATCGACCTTCAATAGTGATGGAATCGATACTGGTTGGTCACCTTCAACTATCCTGCCAGTAGCACTGTCAGAGGTGTGGCAGCGGCAATCTCGTTACAGTGCCAACAGCGGGCGAAACATGTACGACGGACAGTATCAAATGGGTTTTCTTTTCTTTTATTGTCTAATGTAAGGGTGGTTCTTATGTTATTTTTAACCCTTTTACGTGTAGGGTAACGATTTATTGTTACCCAGCTATTGTGCCGAAGCACATACGAGGGTGGTCTGAAAAGTTTCCGACGTAACAAAGATACAAGACATTTTTTCTGAAATTTTTTTAAAATTTTCAACATAGTATATTTGTAACTCTACACACTTCTCCCAACGATGCTCCCATCTCTGTAACCTGTCCAAATAGTACTCACCGTTTTTCTCTGCAAAATGGTTGTTCATGAAGGTGATTGTCTCTTCATTTGACGAAAAGCTCTGTCCTCCGAGCGCAATTTTTAGATGAGAGAACAAAAAGAAGTCGCTTGGGGCTAGATCTGGTGAGTAAGGCGGATGATCAAGCAATTCAAACCGTAATTCATGGATTTTTGTCATGGCAACCGCTGAGGTGTGAGACGGTGCGTTGTCTTGGTGAAACAGGATTTTCTTTTTCTGCAAATGTGGTCGTTTTTCCGCAAGTTCTGCCTTTAGCTTGTCAAGTAATTATGCGTAGTATGCTCCAGTAATGGTTTTTCCTTTTGGAAGATAATCGATTAAAATAACTCCATGACTATCCCAAAAACAGTCGCCATCACTTTCCCAGCCGAAAAAACAGTTTTTGCTTTTTTTGGACCCGGTTCCCCCTTTGCAGTTCACTGTTTTGACTGTATTTTTGTTTCGGGCGTATAATGATGTATCCAAGGTTCATCTACAGTAATTAATCGGCCCCAAAACTCGGATTTATTGCACCTAAACTGCGCCAACAGAGCATTGAAAATGTTCATTCGAACAGGTTTTGGTCTATTTATTATTTAGCGTATGGCTTTTCAAGACATTTAAAAATCAGCATCATAGTTGTTATATGTTGGGATCAAATATGACCCTCTGTCTATAAGGATGGGAAATAACATTAATGATTGTTTGGGAAACAAATAGTCATAAAAAAAAAAACATGAAAAATATGTACATACGTTTGGTCTAACATGACCAAACGTGGCACCCAACATGCGGCCAGCTTCCTCATGCCTAAATATTGATTTAATGTGACACAACACGTTCTTTTGACATGTTCATAACCTCTGCTTTCTCTCTCACTTTAATTCGGGGGTCGTCTAGCACCATTTGGTGAATTTTGGCGATGTTTTCGACGGTAGCTGCAGTTTTTGGACGTCCCAAACGTTCATCGTCTCCCATGCTCTTACAGCCACGTTTAAATTCAGCTACCCAAAATTTCATTGTGGTAAATGATGGTGCAGAGCCCCCATACACAGAATCCAACTCATCTTTGATTTGCATCGATGTATTACCTTTCAAAAACAAATATTTAATGACAGCTCGATATTCAATTTTGTCCATTTTCACAAAAACACTCACATCAACTCACTCAAACGACTGTTACATAACAACTGCCCGTTCTAAATGGCTGAAATTTTGGTGAGTAACTGTCAGCAGATGAACAACAAAATTCACTAGCTTTTATTTACGAGTTCTGCAATCTTCACGTTGAGGTCGGAAACTTTTCAGACCACCCTCGTATGGTAACGATCTATCGGTACTCTTATTAAAACGAAATATAGTTTGTATGTTTCACGATAGATGGGGAAAGTGTATACTTAAAATGAAGCTAAGAAAATAGACATTACGATAATATCAAAGAACGAAATAATTGATTTTTTTTTAACCGCGTAATATCGAATAAGAGAAAAGCATGTTTGTTTACAATGTATCTGCGTGTCTATTTTGAGGTTAGTGCCATCCGAGTAGTTCATAAAAACAACTATTTTTCAAGTACTTACCACTGCTTAACTACTGCGTATATTTTGATGATTTTTTTTTTTTGTTCATAATGAACTGGAGTTATCATGTGTTGCGGGTATCAAGATTTTAATTGAGTGAAAAATTTATAAATCATTGGGAAAATGTTTTTTTTATTTGTATAAAAAATTTGATATTTAATTTTTTTTTTTAATTTTGAGTCAATGCAACAAAATTTGAACCATATCACACGAATTTGCAGAACCTTTTTGGTAAGTCTGATTTTTTTCATTACTGTATCTGAACAATATTGTATATTTGGCGTTAGTTAGTAAAAATGCTTATATTTTTGTTAAAATCGGCCAGTGCATTTTCGCATACCTATCAGCAAAAGCCTTACACGTCAAAGGGTTAAAATATAGTTTGTTCTTTATTTTATTTCTTTCTTTTTCATGATATCCATTCTTTTGCGCTATGAATTTTATTATTCTTATTGCATTTTCTAATAGTTTTTTATGCATACCGTGGTAGGTAAGCAGCTATTCTATTTTATGTGAATACGGGTGGTGGTTAGATGACTTATTAATATTAGTTTGTTATACTGTTAATATACTTTTACGAAATACACCTGTTGTTATTTTACTATTACCCTCGATTAATTGTATGTCCATAAAATTTAATTTATTATTATTTTCAATTTCCATAGTGCGGTGTAATTTATCATCAAATGTATTTAATTTTTTTAAAATAACATCTTCTCCCTTTGTATTTATGTCTTTTCCAATATTACCAGTATATCTATCATCTACATACCTGTGCCACATTACGACATTAAGTGTGTGTGTGTGTCTGTGTTCTATTTTATACACAATTATCTCTTCAAAATACTGTAAATAAATTTCAGATAAAATATATAGCTTAGTTGGTGGGTTCATAAATACTAAACGACTGTCATTTCAGAAATTCCAACTTAAAAATTACAGTGTCCTTTATATTTATATTTGCGTACTGCACCGTGTCTATAGTAAATGTGCCGTGTGAGTTTTTTACTTTCTCCTGGCATATGAAATATAAGGAAGGAAAGTATCATTTTAAAGTCAAGGTTTTGAGATTAAAGTTTCACCGGAAATACATTTTTTCAGGTTCCCTGTATCCAAAAAAAAAGGAAAAACATATTTTAACCGATCGGTCCGTGTTTATCAACAAATACCTATCTGAAAAATGGAGATCGTACAAAGTTTAAAATCGCAATTCAAGTTGGAAACCGGACACAAACATTTTCATTGAAATCGTTCAATTGAAAGTAGAAGTTTATTCAAGCAATGGATTGAAGAGCGCATTAAATTAACATGCAATAATTTATAATATAATCAGCTAGGTGTTAATGGCTGACAAAATACAAATAACAGAGCTACGAGCGCAAGTATTGGCAACGTTTGCTGGCAATGCATAATTACGTTCACAGCTTTGAAAAATAGAAATACTTTCTTCATCCGCAGCCTTCACATCTAAATTTAAATTAAATTTCAATTATTATTTAATTCAATAAATTAAATGAACCCTCATTTCCCGGATCGAAGATCCTTCCGCAGATGTTCTCGTAGTAATACCGGATCATTATTATTATGCGAGATACATCATCCATCTGCCCATAACAGACGACAGGTGGAGTGTCAAATTAATTTAAACTCAATCTGTTAGTTGCAGGGCTAAAATAAATAGTTGTGTCTCTTATCACATGGTCACCCAATTAAATGACTGAATCATTTAAGAGCAGAAGAGGTAGAGGTGTACTTTGACACTAATCACAGTTATCTCCTCCTCTGAAAGTAATGAATTTCATTATACAGATGGATTGTGTGGTGAATGAAGTGAAGTGAAGGTGTCATTTGCAGAGTGGGCCCCCCATCCTGATGAGCGTACTTTTCCACTCGGTGAGGAAGGTGTTGGTAAACCACCTCACTCTTCGTTTTACTTTGTAAAACCTCTACCGGTTCAAACCAGCCAACAAGGCTGATGACCTAAACAACAACAACACATCATCCCATTAACAACATAGTGAAGAAATCAAATAAAAGAAAGAAAGAAGTACCTCGCCTTGCGAGGGCGCACGCAAGTTCACTGCCCAGGAAACTACCACCGATTATCGCTATGCATTTCGCTCCATCTTCTATCACGTTTTCCAGCTCCTCGTAGTCAAACACGTTCCTGAACAGAGACACCTGCAACATCCAAACCCACAATCAACTCCACTAAATCTTAAGACTGTGCCATTTCATTTGGGCATGCTCATTGCCATTACTCATCAAATGCATTTCTTAATGAGTGGTTCCATTTATGCGTCCGACTGCTTCGGCAACCAGTCACCTGCAGCAGTCGCATGCATCTGCAAGTTGAAAATGAGTTTTTCCGAAGATGATGACGCAAAACTCATCGAGTTAGCTGCAGAAAAACTACAACTATTTATTTGATCCTTTAAACTTGCTTTCATCGTCTAATAGATACAGTAAACTCCTGAAGATTTATTTTTGAATGAAAATATTAATAATATTGCTCATGGTTTTATTTGAGAAAAAATAGCGATAATTCTATGAACGACCTTGTTTTTAGTCAGTGGTAACCGTTACAGTAATCAGAGTGATATAAACTGTTCGCCGCACAATGTTCTTCCGTTTCAAACCGAACGCTATCATTAAATAAATGCTTTAAGTTGACAACAAACTTAACGGTTGTTTGAAGAACTAAAGCAGTAGTAGGCCTATAACATAGTTTGGTCCTCAATAGAACTAACATTAACACAATGTCTAACACTGACCGAGTGTATGTGTATGGAGGGGTAAACTAAATATACTCTTTTTCATTTTGCAAAATAAAAAGCTCATAAGTACATGAATTTCATGTTTACAACTTTTGGGCAAATCAGGAAAGAATACTCTTTAACCCTTTCACTGCCAAATTATAAAACCGTGGGTTGAACCGGTAAGCCGGGTTTTTTTTAAATATTTTTTTGGATGCATCTTAAGTTTTTAAACATTTTAATTTTTACTAGTTTTATCGATTAAAATTATTTCTTTGAAGTAGATTTATTAAAATTTATATTAGATTTATTCCGCTATTTGTACCACTAAAATCGTGAACAACACGAATAAATTTATTGGAAGCCCACCGGTAGCTTTCCGAAGTAGGTCTAACCTTTTTACCTCATTTAGGTGGAGGTTTAATTACACTGGATTGTTCTTTCATGTCGCAATCGCTATCACTGTCGGCTAAATCCACAATCGGAGAAGAATAAAAAAAAAACTCAATATCATTATCGACGCCATTTCGTGTTTACGAACAAAACAGGCCACGTAGAAATGAAAATATCTCTTTACGACGTACTTGATTTCATCAACAAAGAAGAAAAAAAGACAAAGGAAAAAAGTTGCGTAAATACAGTTGGTAACACTTACTGGAGGCAATTCAAACACTTTCAATGCCAATCGAGTTAAATCGTGTTTGGCAATACGATTTAAAACTTGTAAACAAGTTAACTCGTGTTTGGCGTGTAAGCAACTCGTGTTTGGCAGTGAAAGGGTTAAAAGCATCTAATAAATGATAATAATGCGTTCGGTAGAACAGTGTATTTATGAATCAATAGAATTCCCATTTAAAATACAATGGAATCAATTTAGTGTGTTTAATTATAATATACGACGTACGTTTGTGAAGTAAGTTCAGTTTTGAAAAAAAAAATACAACCAGTACATACAGTACAGATACAACAATGAAATTTATTTCATAAAAATCTACAACTCTTAAAACTATTTTTCGACATAACTCCCGTGATTTTCCAGGCATTTGTCATAACGTGGTACAAGCATGTATATGTATACCCGCTTCATAGAACGCTGCCGCCTGTGTAGTCAACCACGAGGTATTTTCTCATCGACTGCACGAATCAGTTCATCACTAACTTCGATCTTCATCGTGCACTGCCTCACGCTATCTTTGAACTGTCTAACCCAGTGGTTCCCAACCTGGGGGTGATCGCCCCCTGGTGGGCGATTTGGGTTCGCAGGGGTTCGCAATGAGTATTCAAAGATAGAAAAATAAACTGTACTACAGAGTAGAATCTTTACTGTCGCGGATACATGTTTTTTTTACTAACACATAGTTTAGTTTTTACAAACATATAAACTAAACTCTTTGTTGACATTTTTTTGGTCGAGCTTCTACACATGAGATGAAGAATTCTGGACACAACTGCTTTGGTTGATTATTTTTGTTGTGAACAATAATAAATCTTTTTTACAGAATAACATACTTTATTATTTATCAACACATTACTTCAAATTTAATTAGGAATACGATGCTAAGAGAAGGGGGCGATGCCCCATAAAAGGTTGGGAACCACTGGTCTAACCCATCTTCTCACCATTGAACCACTCATCGCATTTGGCCTGAAAACCTCGCACATTTGTCGATGAATATCGATCTGTTTAACGTTTCTTGCATTCAGAAAACGAATCACCGATCGAATTTCACAAGCGGCAGGATTTTTGATAAACTCAGCCATTACAAACAAGCGCTACAACGTGCACACAACAATTAGTAATCTCAAAATGACATCATTTCATTCCGCTTGACACAGAGTGACGGCCGCACATGCGCGCAACTGCAATCGCAGCGCTACCACGGAGGATGACGGAAAGTCACGTGTACAGTATTTTGGGACAGAAAACTGATAAATTTTTTGTCGCGAGGTCAAACAATCAATAAAGAAGTTTACTGCGAGACTCTCAAGAAACTGCACCGCGCAATACAAAACAAGCGCCGAGGAATGCTCACGAAAGGCATGGTTTTCAGTCATGACAATGCCTGACCACACACTGTGATGAGACAAAAAGACTCCTTCAGGACTTTAGCTGGGACTTGTTCGAATATCCTCCGTACAGCCCTGGCCTTGCTCCTAGCGACTTTCATTTGTTTCTGCATCTGAAGTCATTCCTTGGCGGTTAGCGGTTGAACAGCGATGAAGAGCTGAAAGAGCATGTTACCTCTTGGTTGACTACAAAGGCGGCAGCATTCTATGAAGAGGGTATACAAAAGCTTGTACCACGCTATGACAAATCCCTGGAAAATCACAGGAGTTATGTCGAAAAATAGTTAAAGAGTTGTAGATTTTTATGAAATAAATTTCATTGTTGTATCTGTACTTGTTCTTTTTATATTTCAAAACGGAACTTACTTCACGAACGTACCTCGTAGATTGTGGCTTAAGTGAATCGTGTGCAAGTACCTTGTTTTTGACGTCGTCTTCGGCTTCCTCGAATACCGGGTGGTTATTTGGCCGGGTACCGGTCGCTAAAAGACACTTCTGGTACTTGATCTTTTTTCCATCCTCAAGGGTCACCGTACGCGTGGTCGGATCAATTTGTTTCACCGTCCAGCCCCTTGCAACCGCCACGCCGCCGTTCTCTTCAGACAGAAGCTCTTTGCAGTCGGAGTAGAAGTCATCCGGTTCGTAAAACAGGCTGAAAAACATCACACCGCTTATTAAACTTACAACCGATACCCCAGCTCAATCCATCAACCTCTAAAGAATCCATGCGACACCGACACAGTCAGTACTTGCAGTTTAAAAATAAACATAACGTTAAAGAAAGTAGAGAAGTGGATGTATTTATTCATAATATTAGTTTAGAGCATGTACAAACAGTGAAGTTCCTGGGAGTATCTCTAGATAGATCTTTGTCTTGGCACTTCTATACCGATCAAGTTTGTAGTAAAATATCATCTGGAGTATTTGCACTAAAACAAATTGCCAGATTAAATGATAAAAAATTACTAATGGCAGCTTATCGTGGCCTCATTCTGTCTCATAACCGTTGTGGTATTTTTGTATGGGGTAATTCTAGCATGGGTAATATGAATAGGGTTTTTAAAATTCAAAAGAAAGCTATTACGTGTATGGTGGGAGCTAACCAGCTAACCTCATTCACACCACTATTTAACCAGCTTAAATTGCTTACAGTTCCCTCCCTCTACATTTTTCAGGTGATTATGTATGTTAGGCAAAATAATTTTATACAGAATTTCAATGTTCACAATCATAACACGAGAAACAGGAATGATTATTATGTGGCTAATCACTCCACAAAATTGTTTTAACAAAAACCTACTTATGCAGAAAGAAAATTCATGAATAAATTACCCCAATTTTTAAAATGTTGTGATGATTTGAATTCCTTTAAAAAAAATCTGAAAAATTACTTGATCGGTGACTTTTTACAGCGTACACGAATTTCTTTGTTGATAGTAGCGATACATTGTGTGATTGTTATATGTATTTCAGGTGTTATATCTGACGACATGTCCTGTACTCCTCCTGGAGTCTCCAGGGCGCAAAAATTAAAAAAAATTAAAAAAATTTGCATACGTGCATATGTGCATACGAGATGCACATCCATTCAACCTGTCAGTGTTGACAAGTTGTGCAATAAGTGAACATTTGCTTTAGTCAATCAACCTCACATACAACCAACGTTAGTCAAACAAATATCGTCTGCGATTGTCTGCAATTGCACAAGTCAACATCATTCAGCTAACTGTTAGCCAAATACCACAACACAACATCTGGGCATCTCTCTGAAAATGTTCATGAAAAAGCCAACTATGTAGTGTTTTTAGTTTAGTTTTGTAGTGTATGTACTTTTTACTTTCTCTTGCCTGTATGAATTTATAAGGAAGGAAAGTACTGTTTTCATGTATATTTTTAGAAATCCGAGTTTTCACTGGATTTACACATTTTCAGACCCCTGAAATCAAAAAACATGTTTTTAGCGATTGGTCTGTGTGTGCGCGTGGGTACGTGCGTGTGTGTGTGTGTGTGTGTGAACAGAATATCTCAAGAACGGAACATCGTACGAATTTGAAACTTGAAACTTAAGTTAAATACCACTACCGGACCCGACACAAACATTTTCATCAAAATCGATCAACCGGAAGTAGTAGTTTATTTGTGTCATTTTTCGCTTTTTTGCGATTTTCTCAAAAACTGGTCCTACAATTGTTTTTAAAATCGCCTGGTTTACTAAATTTTTTATGCTCTACAAGATAGGGTAAGGACGCCATGTTTACTGAAATTCTTGGTAAGGCTGTTTTCATGTCAAGTTATAAGTTATAATTCAAAACTTAGTTAACTTAATAGGAATACAATATCTGTAAAGTGGTTGACCCTAGCGTGCACCCTGTAGTAAGTGGCTTTGGTTTGTTGACAGTAGGAGCAAACTAACGACGGCTGAGCTGTATCCAGTCTTTCCACCACGTTATAATTAATACATTTACTTATTAGATTAGATGATTGATATTTATATAGAGAGGGTGGCGTACCTTCTTTCGGTTCCATTCCACTGCTTAAACTTGAGCTTGGCAGCGACCGTTCTGTCCTCAACGTAGAACATCTCCTTGGAGAGAGGGGGCCTCATGTACGGGTAGTACGGCTCGTTACCTATCACCAACACCTGCAACCACACATCCAACACCTCACCTCACCACATAATTCATAAAATGTTAAACAGTAAATAATAGAGTGACTAAATAACAATACGGTTGGTTGTAAAACGGTATAATAAGGTAGGGGGTCTTTGTTGTCTAACACCTTTCATTCTATTGTCACTTTATTACAGTCCAGCCTCTCTTAGTTTGCTCCTAATCTAGACAAATAATGACGTCACTCAGCATCCGCATTATATCAAAATGTGTACACGCTCATTAAAAAGTAACAACTAAATACTTTCAAACGTATTTAAATAGAAAATACTTTTAAAAGTATTTTTATAAATGAAATTGTAAGGCCTACATCATATCATGACTGATGTTTTAAGTAGTTATAATTTAAAAATAGTTAACTTAATAGGAATATGAGATCCGTAAAGTGGTGGAGTGTAGCGTGCACCCTGTAGTAGGTGGCTTTTGTTTGTTGACAGAAGGAGGAGCAAACTAACGACAGCTCAACTGTACATTAGTAACGATCTTTCGACAACTAATGAAATGATTTCTGTATGGAATAGATCTCAGTTTTTCTAGAATATCTCTTTGATCCACCTATAAAAAGAGACCCCCCCCCCCCCCCCCGCGAGGCAGTCAGTGAGTCAGTATTTGTTTGATCAGCTATCAGTGCGTACAGTGCGTACAGGTCACGTATCCGGGCATTGTAGTGTTCAACTATTGTTATACTATCTTATTGTGTATGTGCATTGTGTATTCAGTTTTTGTGTATAATTATTTGTAAGTAGTACTAAGTAAATTATTTAAATTATTTTTTGTATCACTTCATTATAATTAGTTTATTATTTATTTTGTAAATCTTTTAGTCGTAATAAATATTTTTAATTGTAAACTCTAGTGTATTAATTATTTAATTACCTAGATCCCGAAATAGAGCTTGGCGATAAGTGTCACAGTATTATAGTTGACATTAGCCACACGGATAAACTGCAACTCTCATTTTCACCGAGATACTTATAAAACTCTCAAATTGTAATTTGGAAAATAATACACGATTACAAAATTAACTACTTAAATGAAACTTAGCTCTGTGCATATTTATTCGCCGATAAACATCAAAATACTTACGATCGATTAGACATTATATAGATAGTGAAGTCACGAGATTGCCTTTTACGTACGGATGGGCTGTAAGGAAGGGAAGTGAAATATTTGCAGGGCTGCCAACCTCAACAGTGCGACACTACTCGTACATTTCACTACCGTGCAGTTTCTACACACATTTTGTAAGCTGTGGTTTATTCAAAGAAAATGTTTTCTTCATAAACCTTATATAAGTAATAAATATGACCTGTAATATTGCCTATACCTTAATTACATGACTAGAAATGTTTGATTTACTCTAATTATGAATGAATCGCCTTCTTTACTATTGCTTTCATCGGCGTTTTCATTATCAGTCCCTCTAGTATCTGATACCTTACAGTTTTCTTTTTTTACCGGGTGTCAACAAAACTGTTAAAGAATAGCTTCTTCATGTCCTTAATCTTTATTTTTCAAATTGTGCAAAGAGAAACATCACAGTAGTTATAAATGCTCGCTGACTGCTTTTGTTAAGAGGCACGGATAGCCATTTTTGTTCAGCTTCAACTTCATAGCATACTATTGCATTGCATATTAGATTTCGTTCAACACTGTGAATAGTTTTCCACGTTTTCGAGAAACGGATATTTCTGTAACAAACAGTTAACCGACAAAAGGTTCCGCGATATACTGTGTATGCTCTGGGTATAGTAACGAGTGTTTTATTAAGAATGCAACCCTGATTATAATAAGATAGAAATAATACATCGGTAAATTTTCTGTCCCCCAATCGGTATGTCGGCAACAGTGTACTCAAGGCCAACTACCTAAGACAGCTGTTAAAATGTTCCAGTCAAGGATTAGTGTGGTGACAGCAGTCGTTTCGTTATCACAGTGTCCGTAATGGTTTTTCCCAAGGAAGAACGCGTGTTTATTCTAGAGACTTACATAGCGAGTAAATCTTACAAATGTGTGCATGATAAGTTTCAGTTGAAATTTCCCCGTTCTGCAGTTCCGAATAAATCTTCAATATTGCGTTTCATACATAAATTCCGTAGAACTGGGAGTGTACTCGATGAGAAACCACCTCACAAGCCAATAAAGTTAACCGCGGAAGTTCTCCAAGATTTGAAAAATCGTTTGACTCAATCACCTAAAAAATCTCTTAGAAGATTATCATCACAAGCTGGACTAACATTAACTACTGTTTTCAGAGCTACGAAAAAGTTACATTTGCATCCTTATCGCGTTGGCGTAACTCATCAACTGAAAGCTACAGACCATCAGAAACTATTACAATATTGTCGGTGGTTTCGATCTTAGGTTGAAGAAAATGGTATTCAATTGTTGGATCATTTTTATTTTAGTGATAAGACTTGGTTTCATTTAGATGGCTATGTGAATAGTCAGAACTGTAGAATATGGAGTGCAACAAATCCTCATGTTTTCCATGAAAAAGCATTGCACTCGCGTCAAATTGGTGTTTGGTGTGCAATTTCCCGCCGCCGTATAATAGGGTTGTTATTTTTTGACAGTACTGTAGACAGTGTAGTTTATAGTGATTTAATCGAACAGTTCATTTTAATGTTGAATTTGGACGACCGAAATTGTTGGTTTCAACAGGACAAAGCAACATGTCATACTGCAAATGAAACACTAGCAATGCTACGGGAATTTTTTAATCACCGCTTAGTATCGAAAGATTTGTGACCTCCGAGATCCCCAGATCTTACACCAGCAGACTTTTTCCTATGGAGTTCTTTAAACGGTGAAGTTTACAAAAACAACCCTCATACGATCGATGAATTAAAAACTAACATTACAAGTGCGATTTCAAGCATTAGTGAACAGACTTTAAGAAAGGTTGCTGCAAATGTCATTAAACGAATTCATATCTGTATTGAAGTCGCAGGAAATCACTTAGAACATCTACTGTAAACATAAAAGGTTAAATTCATCGCAATTTGCCATTAATTTGTAAAATAATAATTTAGATTAGGTAATTAATTAATAAAACACCCGTTATAAGTTGTTATGTTTGTCATAGTGAAGCACTGATGCTTTTCCCCCTTTACCCCTCGTGACTCAAGCGACAACACCTTATTAGTCTTAGACCGACAATATTGTAAACAAATGCTTTGTGTCAAACCAAACGAATCAAAGTCCTTTTCTTATTCTTATTCTTTAAGAATAAAGAGACTATGACAATGTAATTTATAATTAATTACATAGTATTTTTGTAAAACTTTGAAACTGTCTTTAATTACTATTTCATAATCATTAAAATGAAGTTTAAACAAAATGAAACCAACTCAACAGAAAATGAAAATAATATAAATTAGAAATCCTTTTCACGTCTGATGGCTGGTACTCATTTCTGTACCTACCCTGTTAACACATTCAGTGCTAGAGACTCGCCCAACGCGAGTCCAGGCTGCCGTCTCACCTAGCAGGTTCTGTTTTTTTTTTATCATTTTAAGTAATTCTGGAGGGACAGATATAGCCCTCAGAAAGGATATTTCTTTGTAACCATGCGGTTCGTTTTTGAATTTTCGTCATACGATCTACTACTCTCGTATAATTATACTCGTTCAGTATTTTTAACGGGATTTCAGGGTACAGTTAACCCCATGAACTTAGTATCTTTGCTGGTATCGATTCAAAATAGCTTACACTTTCAGTTTTACTTTAAAAGTATATTATTTGTAGTTTAAAATTATACAACAAATTACCTACCTTAAATCATAAAGGTTATTTGAAAAATTCAAATAAGAAGTACATTTATTATAACGGGCGAAAATAAACCTAAAAATCTGATGTGAAACACTCACACAACTTTCTCTTGCCTATGCAAATAATAAACAATAATCCTAACATTAGTAATAAAACATTAGAAATAAACAAAAAACTAACCTCAATAAACATAACCTAATTTTAATCATGAGTGAAAGACCCAAAATAAAAATTGACCTCAGTTTGACTTAAAAATACGGAAAATCACTCTTTTTCACTAAACTAGGCTCCGTGGAGAAAAATGCTCTCAATAAAAGTTGTAGATCTTTTAATTTCCTATAAATTTAATTATATACACTTTTGTCGTAAAATGCATACTAAGGCCGAAATCTTAAAAAAATCAATTTTCACACATTTTCGTGAGAAAAAAACAGAAAATCGCTAATTACCGCTAAACTAAGCGTTATACAAAAAATTGTTTGAAATAAAAGTTGTAGGATTTTAAATTCTCTACAATTTTTATTATATAAATTGTTGCGCTAAAATGCATATTAAAGCCGTAATCTTAAAAAAACAACATTTTTACAAGAAAACACCCTCACCAAGAATTTCAGCAAACATGGCGCCTACCCTATCTTGTAAAGAATAAAAAATTGAGTAAACCAGGCGATTTTTAAAAAAATCGTAGGACCAGTTTTTGAGAAAATCGCAAAAAATTGAAAAATTACACGAATAAACTACTACTTCCGGTTGACCGATTTTGATGAAAATGTTCGTATCGGGTCCATTAGTGGTATGTAACTTAGGTTTCAAGTTCGTACGATGTTCCGTTCTCGAGATATTCTGTTCACACACAGACCAATCGCTAAAAACATGTTTTGTTGGGTTCAGGGGGTCTGAAAACGTATAGATCCGGTGAAAACTCGATTTCTTAAAATCGACATGAAAATAATACTTTCCTTCCTATACATTCATATAGGCAAGAGAAAGTAAAAAGAACATTGAATTGTTTTAAGTTATTAGCAAACATAAATCCATGTCGCCATAGGTCGCAAATGAAATAAATCAATAAAAACGTTAGTAACATTGTAGGGGTTGTAGGGGGTAGATACACGCTTCACGAGTAATCAGCCCAAAGTGAGAGATAACTCATAATTGTTCAGCATTGAATGTGTTAACAGGAATCAAATAACAATATTTTTGTTTCCAAATTCAAGACTCATTTCTTCAAACCCAATCCAGGCCCACCAATCTGAAAACCATTTGTTGCTCTCTCTTATAGTTTCTTACTCTGATTTTTTCACTACCGGTTTTCGGCTAGTTCCGCTGACAAATCCAAAAACCACTTTTTGCTATCTCTTGTACTTATGACATCTGGGTGTGAAGGACAGGCAAAACAAAATGAAAGATGACATTTTTAAAATCTGGTGTGAAACACTCACACAACGTTCCCGTTGCCGATGCAAATAATTAACAATATAATCCAACATTAGTGATGAAACATTAGAAATAAACAAAAAAATAACCTCAATACAAATAACCTAATTATCATGATTGAAAGATGCAAAACAAAAAACGACCTGTTGGGCGCAAAAATACGGAAAATCACTCTTTCGCGCTTAACTACGTTCTATAGAGAAAAATACTCAAAATAAAATTTGTTAATTTTTTAACTTCCTATAAATTTTGATTATATACCCTTTTGCCATTAAATGCAAACAAAAGCTGAAATCGTGAAAAATTGATTTTTTTTAACATGTTTTCATGAGAAAAAAAAATTGTTAATTACCGCTAAACTAAGCATTACATAAAAAAATTTTGAAATAAAAGTAGCAGGATTTTAAATTCTCTGTAACTTTTATTTTATACATTTTTAGGCTAAAATGCATATTAAAGTCGCAATCTTAATAAACAATGTTTTTACGAGAAAACAACCTCCACAAGAATTTCTGCAGACATGGTCCCAACCCTATCTTGTAGAGCATAAAAAAAATTTGTAAATGAGCTGATTTTTAAAAATAATCGTAGAAGCTGTTTTTTTTAAGAGAATCACAATAAGTGAAAAATTACACGAATAAACTACTACTTCCGGTTGACCGATTTTGATGAAAATGTTTGTGTCTAGTCCTCTAGTAATATCTAACTTAAGTTTCAAGTTTCAACTTTGTGCGATTTTCCATTCTTGAGATATTCTGTTCACACGCAGACACACACACACACACACACACACACGCAGACCAATCATTAAAAACATGTTTTTAGGTTTCAGGGGGGTCTCTCAAAACGTGTCAGATCTGGTGAAAACTCGACATGAAAACAATACTTTCCTTCCTATATATTTACATAGGCAAGAGAAAGTAAAAATGAGTCACTATGATGCTTCTCTGTAGTTGGACGCGTTTAGACCAATCACAACGTTTACCAGCGTTGTCAGATTGTACAAATCATTTTAATTGTTATTGAAAGAGCAAAATATATACAGCTCAGCCGTTGTTAGTTTGCTCCTACTGTCAACAAACAAAAGCCAACTACTACAGGGTGCACACTAGAGTCTGCGACTTTACGGATGTCGTATTCCTATTAAGTTAACTATTTTTTAAATTATAAGTACTTAAAGTACTAAAAACATCAGTCATGATATGATGTAGGCCTAACAATTTCATTTATAAAAATACTTTAAAAGTATTTTGTATTTAAATACATTTGAAAGTATTTAGTTGTTACTTTTTAATCAGCCTGTACTCATTTTGATATAATGCGCATGCTCAGTGATGTCATTATTTGTTTACAGTAGGAGAAAACTAACAGAGGCTGGACTATACAAAGTTGAAACTTGCAACTCATATTATTAGGTCCTATCAGAGGACCCCGCCATCAAAATCTATCGGCCACAAGTAGTAGTTTATTCGTACAATTTTTCACTCTTGCCATTTTCTCAACGGCTCCTACAATTTTTTTTTGTCAAATCACCACCTCATTTGGTACATTTTTATGCTCTACTAGATAGGATATCCATCCGTGCCACGTCTGGTGAAATTCTTGGGAAGGCTGTCTTCTCTTAGAAAAAATGGTTTCTGCTTAGGTTCAGGATTGCGGCTTTAATATGCATTATAGAGCAAAAGTGTGAGTAACATTTTTCTAGTTTTTAGTGGTACAACATTTAAAAAATCTGCTACAAGAAAATCTGTAAAAAAGTTGTATTATTTTATATTGCAGGGCTTTACTAAGCATTTTACGACAAAAGTGTACATAATCAAAGTTGTTATTTTATTAAACATCCTATGTAGGATTTTTAAACAGCCGTATTATTTAAAATTGAAATATATATTTTCTAACCACCAGAATACGGTAACATAAAACACTTACCAATGTTTATAGCGCTTTCGTGTATCTTGTACACATCTTCAGTAAATTAACATTTATTACAAGTCAAAATTTAAAACTTCCTGCTCCTACCATGGTAGATTAGGAATAGTCGATTCTTATATTTAAAACAGTCTTGCCAACTTAATCAGTTGATTGTCGTATTCAATTTGTGTGTTCATTAATTTCTCCCTGCTATTGTATTTATAAATATAATATTTTTCCAGAATTTCAATTTCATTTTGTTTGTTATTTATTTCTAATATTTCTAGATTATTTTTTATATTCGACATATTGTGTTTATTTTTTATCATGTGTTCAGTTACATTGGAGAATTTTCGATTTCCTTTTTTATAGTTAGAATAGTGTTCTGTAAACCGTTTTTTAAAAGATCTGGTGGTTTTACCGATATATATTTCATTACATTCATTACATTTAATTTTATAAATTCCACATGAATTAAATTGATTATTTTCTTTTTCTTTATCATTTATATTTGCTTTAATATTATGTTTTTGTAAAATAAATTTTATAGGAAACTGGGGTTTATATGCTATTTTGTATTTATTTTTATCGTATATATTGGTAATTTTATGTATTCTATGATTTATGTAATTATATGTAATGTATTTATTACCATTTTTGTTTATTTCTTCTTTATTGTTTAATGGTAATAGATGTGTTTTTTCTGATTGATTTTATGTAAATATTTATTTATTAATCTGTTTATGAAAATATTATTGTAACCGTTATTTCTTGCTATTTCTTTAATATAATTTATTTCTTTATTAAATCTTTCTTTATTGTTATATGTGTATATATATGCTCTGTGTATCATGTTATTGTATGTGTTTATTTTATGTATCCATGGGTGATTTGAAAATCTGTTTATTGTGTTATTTGTAACATGTGGTTTCCTATATATGTCAGTTTCTATTATATTATTTATTATTTGTATTTTTATATCCAGGAAATTTATGTTTTTATCTTTTTCAACTTCACATGTAAATTTAAGTTTTTCATAGTAATTATTCAATTTTTTATTTATAATATTATGTTCACCCTTTATTTTTTCATTATAAATTACCAATAATAATATTAAATATCATACAAGATTATATCCATACATACCTAAAGCCCCAATATTTACAGGATTACCAAAATTACATAAAAAAGAAATACCAATTAGACCTTTAATAAATTTTAAAACTGCACCTAATTACTTACTAGCTAAAACAATAGATAAAATTTTACGGCAGAAAATTAAATTAAATTACAAATACAATATTAAAAATGGTTACAATTTAATAGAAAAAATAATAACAATAAAAGTAAGTAAAGACACAAAGATGGTATCATTTGACATAGCTAACATGTATACAAATATACCCATAAAAGAAACACTAAATATAATAAATAAAAAATTAAAAAGTAATGGGGAAAACAATAATATAATAAATAAAATATGTACAATAATAAGAAATATTTGTAACCAAAATTATTTTACATTTAATAATAAATTTTATAATCAAACAGAAGGACTAGCTATGGGTTCTCCATTATCTGCCATACTATCAGAAATTTATATACAAGAATTTGAAAACATAATTGTAAATAATATATCACACACACACAACATTTTACTTTGGGTAAGATATGTAGATGACATATTGGTAATTTATAATGAAAAAATAAAGGGTGAACATAATATTATAAATAAAAAATTGAATAATTACTATGAAAAACTTAAATTTACATGTGAAGTTGAAAAAGATAAAAACATAAATTTCCTGGATATAAAAATACAAATAATAAATAATATAATAGAAACTGACATATATAGGAAACCACATGTTACAAATAACACAATAAACAGATTTTCAAATCACCCATGGATACATAAAATAAACACATACAATAACATGATACACAGAGCATATATATACACATATGTTGTTTAGGTCAACAGCCGAAAGGCTGGTTTGAACCTCTAGAGGTTTTACTAAGTAAAACGAGGAGTGAGGTGGTTTACCATTGCCTTCCTCACTGAGTGGAAAAGTACGCTTATCAGCATGCCGGGCCCTCTGAAAAGCACATATTTTCCACTCTGTAAATGACACCTTCACTTCATTCACCACAGGGTCTGGCTGTACAATGAAATTCATTACTTTCAGAGAAGATAACTCTGATTAGTGTCTTTTACACCTCTACCTCTTCTGTTCTTAAATGATTCAGTCATTTAATTGGCTGACCATGTGATAAGAAACAGAACTATTTATTTTACCCCAGCAACAAACAGATTGAGTGTAAATAATTTGACACTCCACCTGTCTATTATGGGCAAAAAATATATACACATATAACAATAAAGAAAGATTTAATAAAGAAATAAATTATATTAAAGAAATAGCAAGAAATAACGGTTACAATAATATTTTCATAAACAGATTAATAAATAAATATTTACATAAAATCAATCAGAAAAAACACATCTATTACCATTAAACAATAAAGAAGAAATAAACAAAAATGGTAATAAATACATTACATATAATTACATAAATCATAGAATACATAAAATTACCAATATATACGATAAAAATAAATACAAAATAGCATATAAACCCCAGTTTCCTATAAAATTTATTTTACAAAAACATAATATTAAAGCAAATATAAATGATAAAGAAAAAGAAAATAATCAATTTAATTCATGTGGAATTTATAAAATTAAATGTAATGAATGTAATGAAATATATATCGGTAAAACCACCAGATCTTTTAAAAAACGGTTTACAGAACACTATTCTAACTATAAAAAAGGAAATCGAAAATTCTCCAATGTAACTGAACACATGATAAAAAATAAACACAATATGTCGAATATAAAAAATAATCTAGAAATATTAGAAATAAATAACAAACAAAATGAAATTGAAATTCTGGAAAAATATTATATTTATAAATACAATAGCAGGGAGAAATTAATGAACACACAAATTGAATACGACAATCAACTGATTAAGTTGGCAAGACTGTTTTAAATATAAGAATCGACTATTCCTAATCTACCATGGTAGGAGCAGGAAGTTTTAAATTTTGACTTGTAATAAATGTTAATTTACTGAAGATGTGTACAAGATACACGAAAGCGCTATAAACATTGGTAAGTGTTTTATGTTACCGTATTCTGGTGGTTAGAAAATATATATTTCAATCAAAGTTGTATACAACATGTAAAAACACGTTGTCGTGTTGTGTAGGTCATCAGCCAAAAGGCTGGTTTGAATTTGTAGAGGTTTTACTAAGTAAAATGAGGAGTGAGGTAGTTTACCATTCCTTCCTCACTAAATGGAAACGTATGCTTATCGGCATACCGAAAAGCACATATTTTCATATTTAACACATATTTAAGCCCTCTGAAAAGCACATATTTTCCATCCCGCAAATGACACCTTCACTTCATTCACCACAACAGGGTCTGGCTGTATAATGAAATTCATTACTTTCCGAGGAGATAACTCTGATTAGTCACAGTACACCTCTACCTCTTCCGTTCTTAAATGATTCGGTCATTTAATTGGCTGACCACGTGATAAGAAACAGAACTATTTATTTTAGCCCTGCAACAAACAGATTGAGTGTAAATAATTTTGCACGACTCCACCTGTCTGTTACGGGCAAAATGTAAAAACGTACATTTTATTTTAAGCATTTTTCTCTAAAGCCTAGTTTAGAGGCAATTAATGGAACGTAGGTTGACGTGGTTATGCGAATTGGCAAGAGAAAGTCATGTGAGTGTATCAATCAGGTGCTGACCTGAGCTTTTGGATCAACAGACTTGATGGCTCGGAATGCAGAGAATGAGGCGGTCCCACCACCGATCAGTAGGTACGGAATCTCGTCCGGTATGTCTGATGAATAATATGGAGTCTTTTGTATCGGTCGTGGCTTTTTACCTGAAACACACAACACCTCGTTCTAACACATCAATTATATAAAAGGGTAACCGAGGGTTATTCGGAAAGTAAGGTCAGATTTCTAAAAAAAAATAAACAATGTAAGATTTTTTCAAAAAAACCTTTTTCATTATAACGGGTGTTTCAAAAAGGACGCACTTCGAAGTTTAAGGGTTAATATTTTCTGCATAGGGAATATTTTTCCCCCCCCAAATAACAGTTGGCACTACTGTACTCATTGTTGACCCATTGTGTATTACTGACATGTACTAGTGCTATCCCAGTATTCATTTGTGTCTGTAGTGTCTGTATAAGTTCAAACATGGTTTTTTCAAAGGATGAACGTGTTTTTATTATTGAAAGTTATTGCGCATATAAATCTTACGAACGTATGAAAGACGAGTTCCGGTTAAAATTTCCCGATTCTGAAGTACCTAATAACACTACAATATCGCGTCTGATTAATAAATTTCGTGAGACTGGCAGTGTACAGGATCGGAAAAACACAGGTCGACCATCAGTGTTAACAGAACAAGTTTTGGACGATGTGAAACAACATTTGACTATCTCACCCGGCAAATCACTTAGAAGGTTATCTTCACAGGCTGGATTATCACTATCTTCCGCTTTAAGGGCTACAAAAAAATTAAATCTGCATCCTTACCGCATCGGTGTCATTCATGAACTGAAAGAAGTTGACCATGGGAAACGTATACAGTATTGTCGTTGGACACGTTATCTTGTTAATGACAACGGTGTTGAAATATTTGATTGTGTTTATTTCAGTGACGAAGCATGGTTCCACTTGGATGGTTACATCAACAGCCAAAACTGCCGAACATGGAGAGCTCATAATCCTCACACATTTCATGAACGTCCACTACATGCACGTAAAATTGGTGTTTGGTGTGCGATCTCCCGGCGTCGTATTGTTGGGCCTTTATTTTTGACACATCTGTAGATGGTGTGGTGTACCGCAACATAATTGAACAATTTATAGCGTTGTTAGAATTACACGATCGAGATTGTTGGTTTCAGCAGGATAACGCAACGTGCCATACTTCTACTGAAACGCTGAATATGTTACGAGAATTTTTTGGCCATCGTGTGATATCAAAAGGATTATGGCCACCAAGGTCCCCAGATCTTACTCCTGTGGATTTTTTTTCTTTGGGGGAATTGAAAGAGTAAAGTTTTTAAAAACAATCCTCATACAATTGAAGAATTGAAGGCTAATATTGAAAGCGAGATTACAAACATTAATGAGCAAACACTAAGAAAAGTGGCTGCAAATGTTATAAAACGTGTCCGAACTTGCATTACAAGCGAAGGAAGTCATTTTGAACATTTATTGTGAAGTTTTAAAGGTAATCTGAATGTTATAAAGGTAATAATTTCATACCATATAATTTGTATCATTATCTAATGTAATAAATTAGCATTCTCAAACTTTGAAGTGCGTCCTTTTTGAAACACCCGTTATTTAACTTACCAATTCATATCAAAATATGTAAATAAATGAATGTAATAAGGTATGGTCAGGCCTGGCATTGCAGGCCCTTTGAAAAGCAACTACTTTCTAGTCTACAAATGGCACCCACCACAGCTGGGTCTAGCTGTATAATGAAATAGGAGATAACTGTGACCTGAGACACTCCCTCCACCTGCCTCTTCTAGTCAATCTATCAAACCTAGTGGGTCATCACCATTGCTTCTGTGATACTGTACTACTTTTACACCGGTCTGTAGTTCATGTTTTGCCCACTGTTGCTGCTGTAATGGGGTTGCTGCTGCCGATAGATAGCGCAGTGCATTGTGCCAAGTGGCAACATGTATCTACCCACTGGCGTTTACGTTAGTTGAGAAGGTCAACAGTCAGTATCAACTGCTCATACGAAAGGGTCAATATGGAGAAGATTTAGCACTCTACTTTGAGTATTTCTTTCTGCTACTTCACCTCCCTTCCCTGCCCCTCGCTTCACCGGTGACTGCTCCTCTTCGGAGGCAGCGGTAAAAGGTGCTCGCTGCATCGGCGACTGCTCCTATTTGATTAGGCAGCGGTACAGACGACTCCGCTTTGCTTCATCGGCGACTGCTCCTCTTCGGAGGCAGCAGTGAAAGGTGTTCGCTGTGTCGGCGGCTGCTTCTAATCATTTAGGCAGTGGTAAAGATGACCTCCCCCTTCGCTGGTTTGCTTTTGAACTACGCCGCCAATGCCCGGCCGGTCCTATGAGCTCTACAGGCTGCGCTACTAAAAGCCGGTGGCGACATCTGTTTCGCAGGACCACAAAGGCATTTCTTATTGACTTTTCTAAGAGTGGGAACCAACTTTTAATGCTCATCATTACCAAATGAATCTCATAAAGCTCGTCCACAAAAGTAACTCTCGTTTTTTAAATCATACTGTAGGTGGATTAAGACAAATCCTCCATACGGTCGCAACCTTCTCCAGACCGATCTCATATTTTAGAAAGATAAAAGAAAATCTTGGAGGAAGGCATTTTGTTCGACTATTAATAACATTTTCATTTTCACACGCAATTATGGAGAGACATTCAAGAAACTTGTGTCGCTCATCACGTTATGTAAATACGTTACGGCTACATTTCGTATCTCACAAATATTTTTAAGCACCGGTGTTCGTATACATCTGTTGGATTAATGTAGTCGCTTCATAAATAATCGGTTTCTTTTTCAACTCCAATACCACCGGACTAATACTAACACCGATTTCAACACGAATAAAACCAAGAGACCTGATAGACGACCGCAATCAACAATGTGCACGTTATTATAATAAATAAATAAAAACAACGTATCGGCGGTTCCCGGTTGGTTCACGCTAGTATTTACCATGTTGCTAAAAAATATCACCTCTTGTTCTACACACAAGGGTGTAAATAGCCTGAGCATACTTAAAATCTTACTAACTAGTATCACAGGAATGCAAAAAATAAAATAAAATTTACATAAAAAGTAGTAATATCACAGACAAAAAAGGCTGAAAAGGGCTGTAAAACGGCCCTTACATTAATTACATCATTTGTTTACTTTGTACGTTGACAAAAAGTTATAAAAATAATCATTTTTAAAATAAAGCTCACTAACAAGGCGAGTGAAATTATTCCTTCAACTTTAAGTTTTCCGGAAATGTGGTTTTTCCACATTCCACATTTTCCACATTGCGGTTTTGTGGCATGATTGCACATCCTTGGGAATTAAATATTTTCGTTTGTATTGGAGATATTTGGACGATGTGTTTTCCAAATATTCATAATTTCTTGCTCTATTATCTGTGGAATGATTATTACAAAAACCTTAATAGGGATTTAGTTAAAAAAATAATTTGTGAATACATAAAATAAATATTTTTGAAAATATGGTTTTTCTTCAATAAATTTCTTGTAAGAAAAACTACATACAAGCGCATACAACAGATAATAGATAGCAATTTTCTGTATTTTGAAGCATAGGTAACAATCATGTTGATATCTTTCTTGGTTCCTGAGATATTTGATTCCCCATAAAAGCCCGCTTTTCCAACCTCACCCTTATATTAGAGGTTGTAATTAATTTTTTGGCTCGGTTCAAATGGTAGATCATTACTAGTAAATTACTCTTTCATTTAAAATAAATAATGATAAATTATAGCCAGAAGTTTTCATTGTCATTTTCTGGGTTGACTACTCCCTTAAAGCCGCGTCCAAAATAGGGCTTTCGTCACCGAGTATATCCCGTAATTCAAAGGGAATCTTAAATCTGCGTAGCAGACGCAATCAACCGATACATGTTTGACTGCCACAAACTGGAGCATCACCAGACGTCATGCATCAATCTGGTGTGAAAGAAAGAAAGCTAACAAAGCAAACTGTCAATGTGTGTATATATATATATATATATATATATATATATATATATGTGTGTGTAAACAAAAAGTGAAAATCTAACATGATACCAGTGAAAGGGTTAAAGAATTTCATCCCATTCAGAGCATCTTGCACGCACGCACTCACACGTGCGTGCATTCCATGGGGTGATACTCACTCTTTTTTTTAACAGGTTTCAGGTCCGATTCTTCTTTTACGGGAACTTCTATGGTCGGTAAAATATTATTGTACTGCAACAGAACACACCACACAATTATTACATTTTCTTTCCGACTCTGTTTATAACATGGTCAGTCACAATAGCACAGCACAGCTCTACCTGCTATATAATAATAATAATAATAATAATAATATTTATTTATTCCTTGTTATACAAATACAAAATTATATCTTATCTACTAAGAATAAATAACCACCAACTCAAGTAAACGGTGGTTATATAAAAAAAAAAAAAAAATCCATAGTTGTTGTTTAGGTCATCAGCCGAAAGGGTGGTTTGAACCTGTAGAGGTTTTACTAAGTAAAACGAGGAGTCACATGGTTTACCATTGCCTTCCTTACTGAATTTAAAATTACGCTTATCAGCATGCCGGGCCCTCTGAAAAGCACATATTTTCCACTCTGCAAATGACACCTTCACTTCATTCACCACACAATCTAACTGTATAATGAAATTCATTACTTTCAGAGGAGATAACTCTGATTAGTGTCACAATACACCTCTACCTTATCTGTTCTTAAATGATTCAGTCATTTAATTGGCTGACCATGTGTTAAGAAACAGAACTATTTATTTTAGCCCTGCAACGAACAGATTAGTGTAAAAAATTTGACACTCCACCTCTTTGTTATGGGCAAAATAACATAAAAATGGACAAAATACATAAAAACAAGTTTACAAATGAATTACAAATCAAAATGTCGTCATCCAATACAAATGACAATTCAAATTGTAGCGGCAGCTACAGCGCATGTTAACTATATTTTTTAACAACAATATTAACCAAGTCGTCGTCAGTCTTCAAAGCAGATATTCACCTGTACATGACTAACACTGAAATCAGTTATTATTGTTATATTGTTTACCAAGATCAGTAAATTGGTACAAGGACTGAATAGCAACCACTGCAAGTCAGCAACGGTAAACCACCAACACTAATTGAGCCAATCTTTAACGTTTCTTGAAAATATTAACATTTTTAAGCTATTTTTAATTTCAATAGGCAACAGATATTAAAACACTTTGGTCCTAAATAAACAAAAGTTTTAGCAAAAAAAGATTTATTAACTTTCGGTCTTACAAAAAGTTGTCGGCTATATCCATCTTTATCCCGATCGATCGTCTGTCACGTTGTGTTTTCCCGACAACAAACACTTGCACTCCTTGCACTAATTACTATTAAACCATTCACATTTCTAGATGCCTTTGATGAGTTACCTTGCATCGCAACTATGTCCCACCCAAGTGGCTAGTGCTCTTGAGAGATGATTGTTAGGTTAGGTTAAAGCAAAATAGTACATATTTTGGGCCCACATCAAAGGAGGAAGGTGGAAGGTGGAAGGTAGAAGAAGGCCAGAGCAGAAATTAAGAGAAAAAGGATTGCGTGCGTCGGGAAACACAACAACAGATATGAGTAGCAGCAGCACTCTTTTAATTAGGAAAGGGTAGGAGAAGGCTAAGTTGTGTAAACGGATCATCAGCAAGATGAACAAAGCTCACATTGGTACTGCTCAAATATTATTACACTCTATAAAAATTCTTTGCTAAATTGTCATAAAAAAATTTCCAGTCACAATCTCTAATTTTTAAAAAAAAATTTACCACACGGGAGATATTTCAACTGATCTCCACCATTAGGGCCCTCCCCCCCACCTCATTTCAAAACACAAAAATTTCTACAGACAAAGAACATTTTGGTGGTATTTGTTGTAGTAGACTACAGTAAAACCTCCTTAATCCGGCATTCTATAGTCCGGAATTGTCTATAACCTGGCATCAACGGCAATAGACAAAAATTATAGAATTGCCTTCACAATGAACATTGTAAAGTGAGCAACCCGACACTCAACAGCCACAAAGCGTCACATTTGTAAAATTTGCTGAGTCAAATAAACAATACAGTATGGCCGAAGTTATGAACTTGCATGTAATAAAAAATGATTTTTTAAATAAAAAAAATACTAGTTGTAAGAAGCAAGTAGATATTAGATATTTTTTCCAGCCATCTACCAGTGCTGTTGCTAAAAACCACCAATAGTACAGTAGTACTGTACTGTATTCAAATTTATTTCATCATGTACTGTACCGCATTAAAATGCATTTTAATATTTCTCCTGTACTTATATATTGATTTATATTGTTTAAATAATAAATACATACAGTAAAAGTTTCTTGTGCAAATTGTGTTATTTTTTAATATGACTCCTGTACTTTTATAAATAACCTCCATAGTCCGGAATTTCATTTAATCCGGCAAGCTTCGAGTCCCAAACGTGCCGGATTAAAGAGGTTCTACTGTATATACTTTTTACTTTCTCTTGCCTATATGAATACATGAGAAGGAAAGTATTGTTTTCATGTTGATTTTAACAAATACACTCTTCACCCGAATATACTTGTTTTCAGACCCCCTGAACCCAAAAAACATGTTTTTAGCGATTGGTCTGTGTGTGAACAGAATATCTCAAGAACGGAACATCGTACGAACTTGAAACTTAAGTTACACACCACTACCGGACCCGTCACGAACATTTTCATCAAAATCGGTCAACCGGAAGTAGTAGTTTATTCGTGTACTTTTTCACTTTTTTGTGATTTTCTCAAAAACCGGTCCTACGATTTTTTTTTAAATCACCTCAATTACTATATTTTTTATGCTCTACAAGATAGGGCAGGCAACATGTAAAATTCTTGGTGAGGCTGTTTTCACATTAAAAAAAATTGTTTTTTTAAGATTACGGCTTTAATATGCATTTGAGCGTAAAATTTATTTCATTAAAACATGTAGAGAAATTAAAATCCTACAACTTTTATTTCAAACATTATTTTGTGTCACGCTTAGTTTAGCGGTAATTAGTGGTTTTCTGTTTTTTTCTCACGAAAACGTGTGAAAAATCGATTTTTTAAGATTTCGGCCTTAGGATACAATTTATGACAAAAGTGTAGGCTATATAATCAAATTTATAGAAAATTGAAAAGAACAACAACTTATTTAGAGCATTTTTCTGTACAGAGCCTAGTTTAGCGTGAAAGAGTGATTTTCCGTATTTTTAAGTCAAACTGAGGTCGATTTTCATTTTGCGTCTTTCACTCATGATTAAAATTAGTTTATGTTTATTGAGGTTAGTTTTTTGTTTATTTCTAATGTTTTATTACTAATGTTAGAGTGTAATAGTAAAATTATTTGCATTGGCAAGAGAAAGTCGTGTGAGTGTTTCACACCAGATTTTTTCATTAAAGTAGAAATCAGAGTGACCAAAATTTAACAATATTTCCAACGGAATGAATAGATTTAAATGGAAACAAGATGATAGAGGCCACCCGCCTATCTAAGTACTTGGACATGATTAGATGTGCACTGCCACCTTAGCTCTTAGCTCTTAGCTCTATTCCCAACTGGGTCTGCGTTACCTGCTCTAACTTACTAGTCACCTCACTTGACTCTCAACTCGCAGATATAACGGGTGTTTTATTAAACACGCAACCCTCATTATAACAAGATCAAAGTAATACATCAATAAATTTTCTCTCCCCCAATCGGTATGTTGGCAACAGTGTACTCAAGGCAAACTACCTGAGACAGTTAAAATGTTCCAGTCAAGCATTATTGTGGTGACAGCAGTCGTTTCGTTATATTGTATCAGCAATGGTTTTTTCCAAGGAAGAACGCGTGTTTATTGTAGAGACTTACATAGCGAGTAAATCTTACAAATGTGTGCAAGATAAGTTTCAGTTTAAATTTCCCAGTTCTACGGAACTTTCTTATCAAACGCAATATTGATGATTTATTCGGAACGGCAGAACGGGGAAATTTCAACTGAAACTTATCTTGCACACATTTGTAAGATTTACTCGCTATGTAAGTCTCTATAATAAACACGCTTTCTTTCTTGGAAAAAACCATTGCTGATACAATACAACAAAATGACTGGTGTCACCACACTAATGCTTGACTGGAACCTTGACTGGAACATTTTAACTGTGTTAGGTAGTTGGCCTTGAGTACACTGTTGCCAACATATTGACAATTGACAAGTGACAATTTAAGTCATTTTAAAAAAAAGCTAAAAGAATATTTGATTGATGAAACATTTTACAGTGCGCACAAATTCCTTTCTAAATAGTTTTGGTATTTAACTTTAATTAAACAAATATTGTGTACAATTTGATATAAAGGGGTTCATGACAAGCCTGCTGAGTTAAGCAGTGGCAGGAGGAAATTATTGGTAAGTGATGAATTTATCATTGTGTTTGATTTTTTTTTATTATTTATTGTATGTGATATTTAATTAAATAGGGTTCATGACAAGCCTACTATAGTAAGCAGTAGCAAAAACAATTTTTGGTGGTAAGTGATGAATTTATCACTGGTGATAAACTTTCAGTTTAACAGTTTTATCTTGACATGTCCTATACTCCCTTTGGAGTGTCCAGGATGAAAAAACAATTTTAAAAAAATACCGATTGGGGGACAGGAAACTTACCGATGTATTAGTTCTATCTTGTTATAATCAGGGTTGCATCCTTAATAAAACACCCGTGAGTTAAGTTATTGAATGATAAACAAGTTGCACTTTTAAACTATCCTCATTAATACCACCAAATACCAACTACTACTTAATAAAACAACAAACAACTACCACACCAGTCTCTTCTCTTCTCTTCTCTTCTCTTCTCTTCTCTTCAATAACCTCAATTGATAAATATAAAAATCTGGTGTGAAACACTCACACAACTTTCTCTTGCAAATGCAAACAATTGACAATTACACTCTAATATTAGTAATAAAACATTACAAATAAACAAAAAACTAACCTCAATAAACATAAACTAATTTTAATCATGAGTAAAAGATGCAAAATGAAAATCGACCTCAGTTTGGCTTAAAAATACGGAAAATCTCTCTTTCACCCTAAACTTGGCTCTGTAGAGAAAAATGCACTAAATAAAATTTGTAGATCTTTTAATTTCCTACAAATTTAATTGTATACACTTTTGTCGTAAAATGCATACTAAGGGCATCTTAGTACGCATAGTAAGGGCATACTAAGAGATCTTTTAATTTCCTACAAATTTAATTGTATACACTTTTGTCGTAAAATGCATACTAAGGGCGAAATCTTAAAAAAATCGATTTTTCACACGTTTTCGTAAGAAAAAACAGAAAATCGCTAATTACCGCTAAACTAAGCGTTAGTATACAAACAAATGTTTGAAATAAAAGTTGTAGAATTTTAAATTCTCTGCATTTTGTATTAGATAAATATTTGCGCTAAAATGCATATTAAAGTAGCAATCTTAAAGAAAACAAATTTTTACTTGAAAACAGCCTCACCAAGAATTTCAGAAAACATGGTGCCTACCCTACCTTGTAGAGCACAAAAAATTTAGTAAATGAGGCGATTTTAAACATAAATGTAGGACCAGTTTTTGAGAAATTCCCAAAAAAGTGAAAAATTACACGAATAAACTACTTCTTCTGTTTGACCGATTTTGGTGAAAATGTTCGTGTTGCAGTATCTGCAGTATCTCTAGTGGTATCTAACTTAGGTTTCAAGTTTCAAGTTCGTACGGTGTTCCGTTCTTGAGATATTCTGATCACACACAAACACACAGAGAAGACAAATTGCTAAAAATATGTTTTTTGAGTTCAGGGGGTCTGAAAACAAGTATATTCGGGTGAAGAGTGGATTTGTTAAAATCGACATGAAAACAATTCTTTCCTTCCTATATATTTATATAAAATTATAGTGATTATATTTTATTATAATATTTACTAGAACAGATATAAAAGCTGGAATAGCAACAGTTGAATGGATCAACAGTTATAGTCCAGCCTCTGTTAGTTTGCTCCTAATGTAAACAAACAATGACGTCACTGAGCATGCGCATTACATCAAAATGTGTACACACTGATTAAAAACGTAACAACAAAATACTTTCAAAAGTATTTAAATACTACAATACTTTTAAAAGTATTTTTATAAATGAAATAGTTAGGCCTACATCATATCATGACTGATGTTTTTAGTACTTTAAGTAGTTATAATTTAAAAAATAGTTAACTTGATAGGAATACGACATGGGTAAAGTGGTGGAGTGTAGCGTGCACCCTGCAGTAGGTGGCTTTTGTTTGATGACTAGGAGCGGCTGAAACTAACAACGGCTCAACTGTAGATAGGCAGGCGGCGTACATGTTGAAATGTACTTCAATCAGCCTTCAACGTAATCACTAAAGTCAACGCCTCTACAATTATATCCTTTACTAAGTTACCGTAGATTGACCGATCATCAAAGTTTATCATTTTATCAAAATTCAAACTAACTAAATAAAAATTTGTCCATCTATGTATCTCCTACAAATTTTCATTTATTTCGTTTCAATTTTTACTTTCTCTTGCCTACATGATGTATATATAAGAAGAGAAATATTGTTTTCATGTCGATTTTAACAAATCCACTCTTCACCAGATCAACAAGTTTTCAAACCCCCTGAACCCAAAAAACATGTTTTTAGCGATTGTTCTGTGTGTGTATGTGTGCGTGCATGAACAAAATATCTCAAAAACGGAACATCGTATGAACTTGAAACTTGAAACTTAAGTTACACACCACTACCGGACCCGACATGAACATTTTGATCAAAATCGGTCAACCAGAAGTAGTAGTTTATTCGTGTCATTTTTCACTTTTTTGCGATTTTCTCAAAAATGGCTCTTACTATTTGTTTCAAAATCGCCTCATTGCTTTACAAGATAGGGTAGGCGCCATGTCTGCTTAAATTCTAGGAAAGGCTGTTTTCTCGTAAAAAAAATTGTTTTTTGTAAGATTGCAGCTTTAATATGCATTTTAGCACAAAAACGTACACAATATCAGTTGTAGAGAATTTAAAATCTACAACTTTTATTTTAAACTTTTTTGTACAATGCTTAGTTTTAATGGTAATGAGCGATTTTCTGTTTTTTTCTCATGAAAACAAGTAAATACATCGATTTTTTAAAGATTTCAGCCTTAGGATGCATTTTACGACAAAAGTGCATACATATAATCAAATTTATAGGAAATTAAAAGATCTACAACTTTTATTTAAAGCATTTTTCTCTACAAAGCCTAGTTTAGCGTGGAAGAGAGATTTTCCAAATTTTCAAGTGAAACTGAAGTTGATTTTCATTTTCCGTCTTTCACTCATGATGAAAATAAGGTTATGTTTATTAAGGTTAGTTTATTTTTAATGTTAGGTTATATTTTTAATTATTAGCATTGGCAAGAGAAAGTTGTGTGAGTGTTTCACACCAGATTTTTTTTTTTTTAATTTTCTCCTGCCCTATATGAAATATAGGAAAAAAAGTATTGTTTTCACATTGATTTTTCAGAACCAATCAAACGTGTTGATTGGTTCACGGTACCTGAAAACTTGTAATTCCAGTGAAAAATTGATATGAAAACAATTCTTTTTTTCCCTATATTTCATATAGGACAGGAGAAAATAAAAAAAAATCTGGTGTGTAACACACAACTTTCTCTTGCCAATGCTAATAATTTACAATATAGCCTAACATTTGTAATAAAACATAAGGAATAAAAAAAAACTAACCTCAATCAACATAACCAACCATTAACCATGTGTGAAAGACGCAAAATGAAAATTAACCTCAGTTGGCTAAAAAATACGGAAAAACACTCTTTCACGCTAAGCTAGGCTCTGTAAAAAAAAATGCTCAAAATATAAGTTGTAGATTTTTTAATTTCCTATAAATTTGATTATATAATTTTTATTGTTGTAAAATGCATACTAAGGCCGAAATCTTTAAAAAATTGATTTTTCACATGTTTTCATGACAAAAAAACAGAAAATCACTAATTACCGCTAAACTAAGCGTTATACAAAAAAAGTTTGAAATAAAAGTTGTAGGATTTTAAATTCTCTACAACTTTTATTATATAAATTTTTGCGCTAAAATGCATATTAAAGCCGCAATGTTAAAAAAACAAATTTTTTACGAGAAAACAGCCTCACCAAGAATTTCAGCAATCATGGTGCTTACCCTATCTTGTAGAGTATTAAAAAATGTAGTAAATGACGCGATTTTAAAAAAAATTTTAGGACCTGTTTTTGAGAAAATCGCAAAAAAGTGAAAAATGACACGAATAAACTACTACTTCTGGTTGACCGATTTTGATGCAAATGTTCATGTCAGGTAAAATCAAAGTTGTAGAAAGTTGTTGTAAATTATTAGGTATTAAAATCTTTTCTAGACTCATTTTTATTCAGTTTCCTAACGATAGGAGTAATGAAAGTAAGATTACACCCTTCTATATATATTCTGATGATTGATCCACCCTAACATGTAAACGATACAATTGTATAGTAAAGTGAAACCAGGTAATGCAAGAATTCGCCTACAGTACATTACAACAGACTGCACAGTCTGTCTACGCTAAGAGTAGGCCTACTCCGACGCAGGCAATCACCAATACAAGTGAGCATAAAATACGCACACCATGATCAAAAACAAAAATTCCATACGACACTAATTATTCACTCTAAGCTTAATATTATAATGAAAACAAGTTCAATTCATTTGTTAGAAAATGTTTCATAAATCGAACATCAGTTTACCATTAATAACTAAAATTTTACCATTGTTATTTTTCGTTACATTATTTACCATTATTACCGCATTATCATTTATGATTAGTAGGTTTTTACTATAGACTCAGTTTAATTTTATTTTTGGTCACAAGTAATATATAACAGACTAATGCACTTGAATTATAACAGGAGAGTAAACAATTCCAGTGATTTGTTGTTTATCATTTCATACCATTAAAATAATTAATGTATGTGACTAGTATAATACAACTGTTTGCACTTTCCACTGTTTAACTCATTTTTAGTTTAATCAGTTATCTTTTGCAATTGTACGGATTCGTTTCGATTTTCTTCGTAGACAGAAGTTGAAAAGTTTTGTAAGTTGTGTTTTGTTAACATGCGTGTTAGTGAATGTGTTTGAGTTTTTTAAACATTAAAAAGTAGAAAAAAATTGTTTTGTTGAATGTAATGGTTAAAATAATTAATTGGAGTCGTTTTATGAAACTACAATAATCACAAGTAATCAGAACGGTATAATTGAAAACGCTTAAAGGATAATGTTTATTTTAACTGGATGTTGATAGAGCGTAATGCAAGATAATTGTCAGGCGGAGGGAGAGGTAGATATGCGGTAACTAGTGTTTACACTTTCGTTTACAAAAGCGTTCAGGCAGGCGCTTGCCTCGCGCACGCGGAGTACTCTTACAGTAGATGGAGGAGAGATTCTAATCATTTATTTGGCAACAAGTGACATAAAAAAGTGTGGCACTTACCAGAGGCACCAGTGCTATTGCTAACAAAATTATTCCGGCTATAAGATGGAAAGTCTTTTTAAATGCGGTCTGCTTGTGATCTTTCTCCCATTTACAATCAACCGACGGTTTGGGCAGCTGGTCCATGACCGCCGGTCTTCCCGGCATTTTGGCGCCCATCGTCGGCCGTTTACATGTCGGAGAAATCGGTTGTGCGCAGTCATCGTCCGGCAAGTTCAGCCCTTTCGTATCTTTCACCGCCTCTTTTGCGCAAGGGTCCCTCGACTTTTTCTCTCCACCGTCTTTGCACGACGACGCAAAATACCGGCATGGATATCTCAATTCTGGCGGACAAAAACACATCACATTTATACATTTATACCACCATAACCAAAATAGGACCTATTCCGTTATTTCACATCATCAAAATATCAACCCAGAAATCGCCAGCGTGTCCTCAGACTATTCGACTAGCAATCGTCTGTTTCTTTTATTGCGGTTGTTTTCATTTTTATTCAACTGTAACTCTATTTTATTATTTAAATGTAACTGTAAATGAACAGAATGATTGTTCGACAATCCAACTTGGTGTGGCACTTGTTAGAGGTTTGGTAATTGCGCAGATTGGTTTATTACACACCCAACGCAATCATCCTGGCCAGTGGTGTTCTGTTCACTATCATATTGTGTTTATTTAAACGAATGCGTGGATTATGCCACATTCCTTTCTCTTTTTAGGAAACTTATAGCTCTTTCCTTAGTAAAAATAATAGGAGCCAGTTCCAAAATATTCATTATGTATTGAACAGAACACGTTGATATGTATTAATAAACGTGCAAAAAATATCTACAATATTAATTCTAGTGAATAAGAGTGATCAGTAATAATAGTAAAGATGCGTTTACACGAGACGACTTAAAGGTTACACATGATGTGATGTGATGTGAAATAACGGAAAAGTATTACTTAAATAGTAATTTATTTAGCTATTCTTGTGAATAAGCAATGTTACCCTATGCTTCAGACATATGCGTTTGGAATATTACAAAAATATAAAATGTTTCGGTAAAGCAAGACAAAATACAGCCATCTTTAATACAATACTATTATATTCACTTGAGTCTTGAGTTTGCCCTTGTTTGCAATGAGGGGTAAAGGGGGAAAGGGGGAACAGCATCAGTCCACAAACATAACAACTTGTAATATACCCAGATCATAACCTATACAGTAGGCTACATCACTGAACCCTTTGTAGGTTAACTGTACAAAACTGTTATAACTGTTTGTTACCCCTTTGTAGGTTAACTGTACGAAAATGTTATAACTGTTTGTTACCCCTTTGTAGGTTAACTGTACGAAACTGTTATAACTGTTTGTTACCCCTTTGTAGGTTAACTGTACGAAACTGTTATAACTGTTTGTTACCCCTTTGTACGTTAACTGTACGAAACTGTTATAACTGTTTGTTACCCCTTTGTACGTTAACTGTACGAAACTGTTATAACAGTTTGTTACCCCTTTGTAGGTTAACTGTACGAAACTGTTATAACTGTTTGTTACCCCTTTGTACGTTAACTGTACGAAACTGTTATAACTGTTTGTTACCCCTTTGTACGTTAACTGGACGAAACTGTTATAACTGTTTGTTACCCCTTTGTAGGTTAACTGTACGAAACTGTTATAACTGTTTGTTACCCCTTTGTAGGTTAACTGTACGAAACTGTTATAACTGTTTGTTACCCCTTTGTACGTTAACTGTACGAAACTGTTATAACTGTTTGTTACCCCTTTGTACGTTAACTGTACGAAACTGTTATAACTGTTTGTTACCCCTTTGTACGTTAACTGTACGAAACTGTTATAACTGTTTGTTACCCCTTTGTACGTTAACTGTACGAAACTGTTATAACTGTTTGTTACCCCTTTGTACGTTAACTGTACGAAACTGTTATAACTGTTTGTTACCCCTTTGTAGGTTAACTGTACGAAACTGTTATAACAGTTTGTTACCCCTTTGTAGGTTAACTGTACGAAACTGTTATACCTGTTTGTTACCGTAAAACAGAAATGTTAGTTTCTCGAATATGTGGGCAGACTATTCACAGTGCTGAATGAAATCTAATATGCAGTGTAATAAAATGCTGAGAAGTTAAAACTAAACCGAAAAAGCCTTTCAATGCCTCTTAACAAAAGCCATGAGTGAATTGCTAACAACTGTGATGTTTCTCTTTCCACAATTCGAAAAACAAAGAAGGAAATTAGAGACGTGAAGAAGCTATTCTTCAACAGTTTTGTTGACACCTGGTAAAAAAACTGAAGCGGTTTTAGGTAGATACTAGCGAGACTGATAGTGAAGACGCCACGTTGGTGACAGTGACAGTGATAGTAAACAAGGTGATTCATTCGTTGAAAATTTGTTCCAATGGAACAAGGTAGCAGCTGGTAATTAGAGTAAATCAAATATTTCTAGTCATGTAATTAAGCTGTACACAGTATTACAGGTAGATTTATTTCTCATAAGGTTTATGAAGAAAATTTTCTCAAATTAAACTACAGCTTACAAAATGTATCTAGAAACTACACGGTAGTGAAATGTACGAGTAGTGTCGCACTGTCATATTTTCACTTCCCATCCATAAATGCAAAAGGCAGTCTCGTGACTTCAGCATCTATATCAAGTGGATTTGTTTTAAAACGCATTTTACAAAAATTGACTAGACAGTATGGGATGTTGTTGGTGATAAAACAGTTAGAGGAAGCTCCCAATTTCATGGTTAATACAATAGTAAAATAATTCCATTCTTTAGCTCATTGTCCACCCCCCAATTTAGATAATACTCCAGCACATTCATTAGCCGGCCATTTACACAGATACTTACTGGCGCCACGTACAAGAGTGTGTGTTAAGGGGGGGAGAAACGCATCAGATACTTGGATCGAGACACTTGGCGCGCGGCAGCCAAGCGTGTGACAAGCCCACTAATTTGAGGTCTAAAGCGTGCCGTTCTTATTTCATCCAGTTGTGAAATTGCATCCAAACCGTTCGTTAACTTTTGTTATATTCTTTCTCCTAAATTTTTATTTTTTATTTTTTGGATTTTTTAAATTTTTAAGTATTCTTTAGTTTTTTGTTGATTCGTATTGAAAATAGATACACGATATTGGAGTAAGGAGTTCATGATGGAATTTATAGAATTGTATAGGTAGGTATCATCAAAGTTTATGGAATGTTAGAAGTAGTGAGTTTACGAACCACAATTTAAAATTAAAAGCTTATGAAGAAATGATTGAGCTGTGTAAAAAAATCTACGATAAGGCTGATAAGAAGTTTGTTGTGAAAAAATTCAAGCAATATGTGGCTGTTTCCGAAAGGAATTTAAAAAAGTAGAGCAGTCAAAACGGAGTGGAGCCTCAGGATTATCTTCTTAATACAATTAAAAATAATGAAAAATAATGAAAAAAAAGTGAGTTCACCGGTTTAAATTAATTAGATAAAAAACTATTACGATAAAACAACAAATTAAACTAAAAAATGGACAAAATTCACAATAAAATGATGTTTATTCAATGAACAACGGAAGCGAATGGCGTCAGTTCTCTCGTGTGTCATTAGAGTTCTTATAGCTTCTCAAAGATTTTGCTACCGTACATTAACGCGAAAGTATGCCATAGCGGCCGTATTAAAATTACAACACTCTCCAAGCAGGCCGCGAAAAGATATTAACAAAATTGTAGAATAGGAATTGAGTAGCAACCGTATTACTCACGGCCTGCCTCTGGCTAACAAAAGCCTGAGTAGCGCCCCGGCGCATCTCATGGCACCCAGCCAACCTGTTAAAATAGCTTTTTGCAATAATAAAAATATAAATTTGTAACTTTAAGAAAGAAAAACGTTGCTTTTCAGGACTATGTTCTTCGGCGTTGTCACAAACGGTAGTTATCTCCATTAAAAATATTTAAGCATACAAACTTTGTAAAGCCTCTTATACCAGAAACCACAAATTAAGCTTCAAAAATCATCTATTTTAATTTTTTAAATAGAAGGAAGCACTTTATATAATAACTTAGGATATGCCTTTTCTCAGTGTTACATTACTGCTTAACGAAAGCCAGACTTATTTGGTTTTGTACGGATCGAGTGTTCACATGCACTTAAGAAAAAATGTAAAATTTTCACTTATGGGCTTTCTCTCAAATGACAGATTCAATTTTAATATTATTAAAGAAATTATAATAACTAGCAGAGTGGACCTGTGTGACACTTATGGAAATGGCAAATGGCAAACTGCAAATGTGGGACAACTCGCATTACATTACATTATATTGTAAATGAAATTCAATCTTTCAATTTCGTAAAATGAAGTTCACATCGGCACGAATTTCATGTTTTTAACTTTTGGGCAAATCAGGCAAGAATACTCTTTAAAACCGTGTAACAAATTGTAAAAATCCACACGGTAGAATTCTGCAACTCTGTATCTAGGATTTAATAGAACTTACATTTAAAATATAATGCAAGCGATTCTGCGTTTTAAATATACTATATACAAATTTTGCTCTCCGATCAATAACAACGAATCACAGAAAAAAACAGAAAATACCCAAAGTATATTTTCCTATACAAACAACTATCAACTGAAACACTATTAAATCTTTACTTTTCATAATCAACTGAAATTCATCTTTCTTTGAGTCGGGCCTTTACTACTATGTATAGTACAGACATAATAATACTCACGTCATTTTTGTCATTTGCTCTTAAATAATTAGTAGATTCCTTATATGTGTTTATAACTAAAGCAAAAAGTGGTGACTAATATCGGTCATTGACTATAGGCTGTTTCTTTTAAGATGAGATCTAGGCCTACTGCAAACAAGATTTTACAAAGTAAGGTTGGATCTGTGTAAGGGTGGATTATGTGGCTACAAATATTAGACATTTCAGCTCCAAGAATTAAAGAAACTTTTGGAAATTGGGGTTTCTAAATCATCGGTGAATAAGTGGAAAAACTGAAGAGCTCATGACGAAACCAACGAGAAATGCAAGCGAGAGAGATTTAGATTCTTTGAACAAAGTTCAGGTAGAAAAACTTGTTGTAAATGGGAACATGATTCAAGTAGTTACATTACTAACAACATTACATTACAGAACACCAAGTAGTTACTACTAATATTGTTATTACAGTACTTTTGGCCAGGTGTCAGCTTATCTGACACACATAACATACACTGTTTGGTATGATTTCATCAATGGCACAGTTATGTTTCCATAACTTTCAATACTGATTAGAGAAAAGCTCGTAGGCTCGTTTCAAAACAAGTAAAACGACTTCAGACATTTAAAACGCATAATTTCTAATCAACATGATACTACTCACATTCAATTGAAAATAATTTTCCACAAACTCTTAACCGAACAGATACCACAAGATATTATATATTATATGGATATGGATTCAAAATTCTCATTTTAATTCAATTAAATTTGTACCCGTATTTACCATAAGTCATCGCCAGTTACAGCTCATTATTATTGTCTTGGACAATTTAATTTTCGCTGTACTTTAGAAAAAACGTTGAAATAAAATAAACCGAGAAAAATATCAGGGTATACTTGAATAAAAAAGTCTACTCGAAATTCTGAATGTTTACGGTCTAAATTACAAACATGAATTAGTACTAAAAAATGTACAATTAAAGCATGGCCTACGGTAGGTATTCATTATTCGGTTCAACATAACCTACATTCCTTCTCTATAACATTTTGTAAGGCGACCACTAAAAACTATAAGCTTAGATCCTAAGAAAATATAATGATTCTGAATACCTCGAGGTTCTATTCGTCTGTAGCATTTATTGTTATTTAATATATTCTTACAAATACAAACAGAAAGCTGCGTACTTCTTAGCATTTTATACAACGCCGGTCAAGATGGCACTTACAAAACAATTATTTTTTTACGGGCGCTAAAAGCAGCGCCTTCAAAACACATCACTGGTGCTCAGACGAACCGATTATTACAATAACAGAACGAGTTTTACGAAAGAGTTATTCTAGACGAAATACGAGTATTTGAAACCGTAATAACATAAACTTTTATTGAAAAATTGATTTACTAACTTATTGTGATGGCACTCGCCCACCCCGGCAATATTAATCCATAACATATGTTCACTAAACAAATTGAATATGGTCATTGTTGTCTGTTTTTTTACTTTTTCGCATCTCTTTCAAAGGGATGAGGTGGTGAGAAAGTGCTAACATCAATTCAACCGTTCTTCTCCACCAGAATCCAAAAAATAGTTTTTCAATGTATGCCTGTGAGCCCATGTTATTCCCCTGGAGCAAAAACTACTTTAATGCTACAATGCTAAGCCGAATTTTCGAAACAAATTACAAGCGGGTGGATAAATTGGAAAAGAAATTGGTCCTGATTCATCGTAAAGATTAATTAAACATATGGAAAAAAGATTAACAAAGTAAACCTTTGTATTATGACATTTATCAAACCGTATCTGCCGTATATAACGTGCGTTATTAAGTCCGAAATTGTCTTTCATCATTGGAATAACCCCATACTATGCACTTTCGTAACTACAAAATTACGCATCCATTCAATATCATAGCGATTGTTTTCAGCAGTTCCAAAGTTAAGTGGAATGAACCATGCTTTATAGTTAAGTATACGCTGGTCACTCGTTTTTGAACCTGCACTGAAAGATGCGCAGTAAACCAAGACCTCTGTTCGAGCCAAGATTATACACAGAATGAAAATCGAGAGAAATTATTAAGCGACATAAATTAGTTCGGTTGATTTAGAATTTTTTCCGCGCATCTCGTAGCATAATAAGAACGTCCGTCGGACGTCTAGCAACTTAAATATAGGATTTTTACCGTTTTTTTTGTTATTTAAAAATGACTCTTTATTGCTTCTTTATTTTATTTTTCATTAGCCCGATGATAGTTTTAATGGTATTATGCTTTAATCGATTTAAATTTACTTTAAGCCTATTTCTTTTTGTAAGATTAGCAAGACCTTTTATATAAACTGCAATCGTGCCTAACTGTTCTATTTATCATTGGTCAAATTCAAACCTAAACAAAATATAATAAATCTCTGCTTAACGATACACCAAGGTATAACTAACGTAAAAAGGAATGTCTGCTAATTTTTACAGATGTAAAAATATTATTCTTAAAGGCCTACTCCATTTCTGGTAATCTATTTATATTTTTATTTAGCAGCCATTAGTACTCGAGATACGCCCTTTGCGATAAAATAAAACCAACAGAATTGACAAATTGGGGATTCTGTTAAAACCTTTTTTTAGGATACGTCCATTGCGTATTCTAAGACTATTTGTGTAGGTCGAACAAACACACTGGTGCTCTGTCTGACGTAATATGCAGGTCTCAAGGAAAATTTGTTTTACCGTAATGCGTTGAGCACACCCTCCTTTCGGCTCTGCCATCTACTGCATTGCTAGCGGGATTGTACGATGTACAATATACCGGGTGAGCATAAAGTCTTACCCTGATTATAAAATGTTATTACAGAATAATCGTTTGACGTAATAATTTAAATCTGGCGCTGTTACATAGGTTATTGTTAATAATATTTTGTGACCAATAGATGGCGCTAGTGCTCCTCAACAATGACATGGTCTGTTAGTTCACGTTAGTTGCTGGCGAAATGGCGTTGAAGCAGGAGAAAGCACAATGTGTGCTTTGGTTTCACGAAACGAAATCGCCCATCAGTGTTCAGCGTAATTTTCGGGCTTTTTATGGTCGCAGCCCTCCTGATGTTAAATCAATAAAGCGATGGTATGAAAGGTTTAAAGAAACAGGCAGCGTTGAAGATCTTCCTAGAAGTGGCAGGCCTAGTGTGAGTGAAGCAACTGTTGATCTTGTTCGGGAATCGTTTCAACGGAGTCCGTCTAAATCAACTCGTCAAGCATCACGTGAACTTCAAATACCGCAAGCAAGTGTGGTGAAAATTCTTCATAAAAGGCTTAGGTTGCATGCTTATAAAGTGCAAATCGTGCAGGCCTTGCAACCGAATAATTTGCTGAGACGTGCAGAATTCGCAACTGAGATTCTCAACAGGATTGACGGCGCTAACGATTACTTAAATCGCATATGCTTTACCAATGAATCCACCTTTCATGTCAGTGGAATGGTAAATAGGCATAATGTCCGTATATGGGGATAAGAGAATCCACATGCTACTGTACAGTTACAGCGAGACAGCAAAAATGTGAATGTTTGGTGCGGCCTCATGCATAATAAAGTTTTCGGGCTGTTTTTCTTCATGGAAAACACCATTAACGCTAACATTTACTTAGATTTTTGCAACAGTTCATTGCACCACAGTTAGAAGAATATCAACCATGGATAATTTTCCAGCAAGATGGGGCACCGCCCCACTGGGCTTTGATAGTGCGTAATTTCCTGGATGAAACATTTCCGGATCGGTGGATTGGAAGGGATGGTCCAACACCCTGGCCACCCCGCTCTCCAGACATTACTCCCCTTGACTTTTTTTTCTGGGGCTACATCAAGGATAGAGTCTTCGCCACACCAGTTGCTGACGTTGACGAACTGAAGGCTAGGATACAAGCTGCTGTGGGTACTTTGACAGAACACATGTTACAAAACACCTGGCGGGAACTGGAATACCGCTTCGACATTCTCCGAGCTACCAAGGGGGCACACGTTGAAGTTTACTAATGTAAGTAATTTTAAAAAAACTATTAACACTAACCTATGTAACAGCATCAAATTTAAATTATTATGTCAAACAGTTATTCTACAATAAATTTTTATAATTAGGGCAAGACTTTATGCTCACCCGGTACTACTTTTTTCTTTTTTTTAAAGCCACATAGGACTGCATAAGTTCATCAAACTAAAAAAAGCTCATTTCAATTTTTGCGGTTCAATTTTTCAGTTTTTGGAGTCCTTTCCTGATGTTTCCTTCATTGAACTTTCTCCAGTATTCCCTCAATCCATCCGATCTTCTCTGCCGTTCCTTGTCAGAATTCACAACTTTCTGTCGTTTCGTCGGTTTCTGCTGTTCAAGTCTTGTGGTTTTCAGCCTGTGGTAATTCCCGGCTTTTGTTTTGAGGTCCGCAAGTGAGATTTGGAGCCCGTCCATGTCCTCCTTAATTTTCCTGATCCAGTGGGGCTGAGTTTTTCTGTTAACGAAAAAGTTGATTTGTTTTGAGATTCTAAATGAGTCGGTCCTCAAGAGATGTCCGAAAAAGGAAATTCTCTTTTTCCTCATCGGTCTGCTAGAGGTTCTGTATTTCTGTATACTTCTTCTTTCGAGACTGGTTTCCATATCCCATCAGAGAAATATCTTTTGTTCAGGCATCTCCTGATGATCCGACGCTCCAATTTTGAGATTCTGTGCTCCTTGTTTGTCTTCATGAGACTGAAGATTGTTTTGCTGCTGTATGTGATCTCCGGAAGAATTACGGTGTTGTAATGCCGGAGTTTTGAATTTATTGAAAAACACTTTTTATTTTAAACATTTTGTGTGTGTTTTGCGGATTTTGCGAGTTTGTTGAATCTTTCTGTCCAGTTAAGTTTCTCATTGTTATTTCCTGTGATGTTTTCACCCACATATTTGAAGTCCTTGACTAGATCAATTTCCCGATCACAAATTTTTACCCAATATACTACTTACCTATATTATAATTTTATATTTTTACTATAACACGAAAATGTAAGTACAATAATTTTTTGCTGTTACACACACTTTTCGACATAACGGTTGGTGGCCGACACTGATGGTGGGAGATTGGTACAAAACAAAGAACATTGAATGAGTTGGTACTCCGCCAGTGCCAATGACAATGTCTTGTTAAGTGTAAGGTATGGACGGGACAGCCACAAGGTTTTTGACAGCACTTGTCATAGGCCTACTCTACTATTCTAGTCTACAACAAAAACCATCGTTTGTGAAGACGCGTGGAGTATATATATTTAACTATATATATATTTAGACTAAACTTTTTAAGGACTACCAAAACGGCCAGCATTTTATGAACACACCTGTTTGTCAAGTTTTGCGGGAAAAGTGTTCAATCTAGCTTTGTAATTCTATTTTATGCATTTATGCATGATTAGATTATTGGCATCTGTGTAAAGAGGACGTACGTATTGGTTTGTGCTCTAAATATTCATCTATAATTAAGTGTGCCGGAGAGTGTTCATGATATCACTTCAGTTATGTGAAAGTAAAAGGTTTTCTAAATTTTATTTGACTAATTAGTGTAATTTTTAATTTAGAACCGACGATTAGGTTTGTAAGATGGACGAATCTGCTTGTAGTGACATGTCTTCTGATCAAGACGGCATAACATTTGAAACAAAGAGAATAAAACGCTCTAACGACTATCATCCAGCTGATCGGCGGAAATTGCCGACAACAACCGGTTCAAACCAGAGAATCAGAGATAACATTTTAATATCATGATCGAAATCGACACCAAGTCAAAACTAACTATTTTTGTTTTTGACGCGTTTGCTATCATTGCATTTCTTTCACAGCATTTTCTTAGCAATACTAAATCGTGTGATATAAAGTCATAAATTTGTGACCAATCATCGCTTGCGTAGATAAATGCAATATCATCAGCAAAAGCTGTAATTCTACCATAGAAGGGTTCAAATAATAAATCGTTAATAAATAACGAGAAAAGATCTGCCGAAATGGCAGATCCCTGAGGGACGCCAATTTCTGCCACTTTTTCGTCACTTAAACAATTTTTCACACGAACTTGTTGCTTCCGGTTGTCAAGGAAAGTTCTGAACCAATTCAGGGCTGGGCCTCTAACCCCTGCAGCTTCTAGTTAGATAAGTAATATATTGTAATTCATCAAATCAAACGCTTTTTTGAAATCGATAGTCCTGATACTTTTTTACTACAATTTATGTTTTCAAATACATCACATAAGACGACTTCAATAGCATCTTCAGTACTTTCTCCTTTCCAAACTGGCTGGGTGAAAAAAAGTCTGTAACATTTAAAAAGTTTAACAATCTGGTCCTCATAACCTCCTCAAATATTTTGGAAAATATTGAAAGTAATAATACTGGCCTATATTACTCGACCTAATCGGGGATGCCCTTTTTAAAAATTGGCACAATTACAGATTTTTTAAAAACTCAGGAAATTTCCCACTAACAAAACTAATATTTATTAGTTGAGCAAGTGGACTAGAAATTAGGTGAATAATCTGCTTTATGAAATAGATATTAAAGCCATCAAATCCAGATGATTTTTTTGTTTTGCATACCTAAAACTACACTTTCCACTTCACATTTTTGTACACAAAACTTAGAAATAAAGAACTAGGCTATGACTTTAAGGGGAGATGGCTTCTTTTTTTTTGTTGTTGTTTAACGTCCGACTGTTCTACAATTACTGCTAATGCAGACGGTGAAGGATGAAATGAATTTTTATAACGTATGAAAATATGCCGTGCCTGAATGGGATTCGAACACAAGACCTCATGATGAGAGGCGAGCACGTTACCAACCAAGCCAATGCGGCCGGCAAATGGGAGATGACACGATGGTTTTAACTCAAAATTTCTATTTTTGGTTTTTTATGTTTTGTGATAGTTTAGGCCTAGATCTACCAGAAAGTAAGCATTAAAATACGATTTTTAAAAAATAACGTTTTTTATGAAAAAATTAATTTTCTATAAAGACAGAAAAATTATCATGTTCCCAAGAACGAATATTTTTCTCAGTTTTATACTGCTCGTTTTAGTGCAAAGAGAATTTTAATTTTTAAAATATCTGCATCACTGTTTTTTGTATTCTCAGCTGTTGGTCAATAGGTATTATCCATAGATAATATGACATCTCTGACCATGTTTTATGTTTGTGAATGCAGCTGTCGTCGTACTGTTCTGTTGATGAAAGTGATGAATGAGTTGCGGTTATTTGTGATACGTTAAACTAAAAACTATTGGTAGTATGTAATTTAACACTTTTACTGCGATGACACTTATTTTACTGTCGTATCACAGAAATAGTATGTATTTGTGTATTTTACGTGATCACACAAGATTATGTCGGTCTTGACTTCATCAGAAACAAGTTTCGTTCGATACCTTCTACAAAGTTCTTGTGTGTGATTTTCCAAAAAAAGTGATGTGTACCGTTCACGGAGATACAAGGCCAGTCGAAATAGAATATCATCAGAAAATGCACGCAGCCAGCTTTTTAAATTCACTTTTTAGGTTAAAAGAATTTTTGTGCGATGTAACATTGATTGTGGAAAATAAAAGGTTAAACTGTCACAAAATAATACTGGCCGCCGAATCTCCGTATTTCAGGTAACGTGCCTAGGTCGTTGCAGTAATTTTTTTTTTGAATACAGGAGACTCCAAGGCGAGTATAGGGACATGTCAAAGTAAAAACAACTGATAAACAAAAAGTTAATCACAAAGATAAATTCATCACTTACCACCGAAAATTTGTTTCTGCTACTGCTTACTTCTGTAGGCTTGTTATGAACCCCATTGTATAAAATATAACACAAAATTAAAAAGTCAAATGATAATAAATTCATCACTTACCAATAATTTTTTCCTGCTACTGCTTAACTCGGTAGGCTTGTCATGAACGCCTTTGTATCAAATAGTACACAATATTTGTTTAATTAGAAGTTAAATACTTTTCAACCAAAAACTATTTAGAAAGGAATTCGTGCACACTGTAAAATGTTTCATCAATCAAATATTGTTTTAGCTTTTTTTTTAAAATGACTTAAATTGTCACTAATTTTTGAACTTTGTGGCAATTTATTGATGTATTTTCTACGTGCATAAGTTGGTTTTTGTTCAGACAATTTAGTGTGTGATTAGCAACATAATAATCGATTCTGTTTCGTGTGTAGTGGTTGTGAACATCTAAATTCTGTAAAAAGGTATTTGCTTCACATACATTATCACTTGAAAAATGTAGAAAGAAGGACCTGTGAGCAATTGCAGCTGTTTAAATAGTGATCTGCACGAGGTAAAATGGTTGACTCCCATAATACACCTAACAGCTTTTTTTTCTATTTTAAAAACTCTTTCTATGTTACACTGAGATGAATTACCCCGTACTAATAAGGCATACCTGATATGAAATAAAATTAAACCATGATAAGCGCTATTAGCAAATTTTTATCATTCAGTCAGGCAATTTGTTTTAATGCAAATACCGTAGATGATATTTTTATGTTATTTTTTTTTTAAATGTAGCACAATGCCTTACTACAACTTTATCAGTGTAAAACATTAATGTGGTTGATAAAAATGATGTATTTATTGCATTCAGAATTATATAGTACATTGGCATACAGAAATCGAAAAAGACCCCTGATGTGTAATGTTTAGGGTTGGCCCTATTGTGTTAAGTAAATGAAAGTTTATTTGTTGACAGCCGTTTACTGTCACTGTTTAACACGTTGACTGCAGCTGACGCGGAATTGCGTCGGCCTAAACACTCCCAGGTGACTGGCGGACGCAATTCCGCGTCCAAGCTATACAGTTTATTATTGCTTCTTTCTACGTTTAGGTAGGGTGAATAGTCTTTATTTTATTGCCCAGTCATAGGAAAAGGTTCATTCTATGGTAGTGAGTGATCAGTTCTTGGATAGACATCACCAGTTTTTTTTTTTGCGGAGTTTTCAAAACTGATATATTTTCTTCTATGTTTCGAGTTTAACGGGCTGTTTTATTTGTTATTAATAAAATGTTATTTCATTTTATTACTTTTCTTACAATTACGCAACATTTACTATACTTAGTAAATATTAAGTGTGGCAAAAATGCAACTAAATAAATAAATATCAGTATACGAATGTAATACCTAAATGCTTTAAATTTAAGTTGGCTTATTTTTTGAAACGTACAGACATAAAGTTAACTTTTTTTAAAGAAACTAGTAGGTATTAATTTTTTTTAAATGTTTGCACAATTTAAAAATTGGTTATAGAAATATTTTATTAGTACTTATAATTTTAGGAGCCTACGAGGTGTGCACATTCACACAAAGCGGCAGCGTCATTTACTTATAATAGTATACTAGTAGGCTTATTCAATTCTTTTCTTAGGTGACCCCATTTTTGGAATTGCATTTTTACCTGTTCACGGAAAGACTTACTGCCGTGGGAACAGAAAGGGTAATCAAATATTGTTGAAAACAAGAAAAAATCGTAAAACCGTCACAGGTACCGATATCTGTCTGCTGTCTGTACCGTAATATTACTTACTTTCAACTTTTCAAAAACCTTTGGCCACACCGCAGTTTTTTCAGCTAAGAGTGCCATATAGAACTATTATTATCCTTTTATTCCTATAAGTTTTTAATTTTTTCTCATAGGTTTACATGATAAAAGCAAAGCACATTCAGACTTTACATTTGTTTTGTATTTATACTTTTATGTGTGTATTTTTAAAATGAAAACAAATACATTTATCTATAGTAAAATACATAAACATACACGTATAAATATAAAATAAAAGTATTGAATGAAAATACACACGATAAATTGTAATTGTAGAGAGAATATGAGGATATGAAATGCCACGGACTTGTGCATTTCTGTGTGCGGGGAACAATAAATGCGGCAGGTGGCGGTTCAGCCACAGTGAATAACATCGCTTAACACGGGCCGCAGTCAACGTGTTAAGAACATAGTTATTGCCAATGGTCTGTTTGAACATGTGGAAGAATAGTGAGTTTGTTTCCTCTCATCTTCTTCCTCTGATAATGTTGGCTCTTCAGTTGATAGAGGCTAACTGAACTCGCACCATGACATCAACCTACACCTTGCGTTTTACCCTGCGTGATATTCTCCAGTGCTTTGGCTTTTCACTTGACAAAATACCAGTTTTGTGTGTTGCTCAGTGTTTGTTACTTCCACTTCCTTATTCAACCTGAACATAACTTACGTACGAGACTAACTCAATTATTATCCGCAATGTAGTTACAAAATTTTATTGTAATCAAACAGGAAACTTACAAGTACATCATTTTTCCCTTGACATAGTTCCCTTGCTTTTCAACGCACTTGGTCCATCGTTGTTCAAGTTTCCTGATGCCCTCGTAAAAGAAGGTTTTTGGTTGAGATGCGAGCCAGGAATGCACCGCTTCTTTCAATGCTTTGTCCAAGGTAAATCGATGGCCCCTTAATGCCTCTTTGAGTGGACCAAACAAGTGATAATCAGAAGGAGCAAGATCGGGACTATGGAGGATGAGCCAGTACTTCAAAATTGAGTTTCTGGAGCGTTTCAGCAGTGTGGGCAGCAGTATGTGGACGGGCGTTGTCGTGCAACAACACAACACCTTTTGACAGCAGTCCTCGGCGTTTGCTTAGAATTGCAGGCTTTAGCTTGGCAGTAAGCATCTCACTGTAATGTACACTGTTTATTGTTGTGCCCCTTTTCTGATAATGTTCCAGTACTGGACATTGTGAGTCCCAAAAAACCGTAAGCATCAGTTTTCCTGCGGACGGTTGGGTCTTGAATTTTATCTTGCGCGGCGAATTTGGATGTTTCCATTCCATACTCTGCCGTTTACTCTCCGGCTTGTAATGATAGATCCATGTTTTGTACCAGTAATGATCCTGTCTAAGAAGTTGTACCGTTTGTTACCATAGGGATCCAAATATTTTTTGCAGATGTCCAAGCGCGTTTTTTTATGCAACAGTGTCAGTTGTTTTGGGACCCATCTTGCACAAACTATGAAACCCAAGTGTGTTGTGAATGATTTCGTAGGCAGAACCATGGCTAATTTCCAGACGACGTGCCACTTGGTCAATAGTTACTCGTCTAAGAGAATCATTTCACGTGAACGCTCAATGTTTTCTTCAATTACGGTGGTAAACGGCCGTCCGGCTCCTTCATCGTGCGTAACACTTGTGCGACCATTTTTGAATTTTTCAATCCATTTGTAGACACTCCGTTGTGGGAAAACACTGTTCTTGTACTGTACCGAAAGTCTTCTATGAATTTTGGCCCCTGATACACGTTGTGACCACAAAAAACGGATCACTGAACATTGCTCTTCTTTGGTGCAAATAGAAAGCGGAGCAGCCATGAATAACAGTATGACAGCGATAACGAAACTAACCTAGCAGTTTGAAACTTGCGTACATATAACCACAATTAAACAAAGCATGTGTCATCAACACAAAACGACAGTACTGCCAACATAAACAAAAATATAACTAAATTGGGGATAATAATTGAGTTATCCTCGTAGTATCCTCTGCAATCTGCTGTAACAATACGTAGGCTTATGTCATAAAGGCCTTCACTCTGTCCATCTCATCTCATACACATCGATGGACTAATCTAATTTGGAGTGTCCTTACTGTGTACAATTTTTACTTTCTCTTGCCTATGTGAATATATGGGAAGGAAAGTATTGTTTTATGTCAATTTTTCTAAATAGAGTTTTCACTGAATTTACATGTTTTCAGACCCCTGAACCCAAAAAATATGTTTTTAGCGATTGGGTTGTGTGTGTGTGTGTGCGTGCGTGTGTGAACAGATTATCTCAAGAACAAAACATCGTACGAACTTGAAACTTAAGTTAGTCAACTAGAGGACCCGACACGAACATTTTTATCAAAATCGGTCAACCGGAAGTAGTTTATTTGTGTTAGTTTTCACTTTTTTACAATTTTGTCAAAAACTGGTCCTACATTTTTTTTAAAAATCGCCTCGTTTTCTAAATTTTTTATGCTCTACAAGATAGGGTAGGTGCCATGTCTGCTGAAATTCTTGGAGAGGTTGTTTAATCGTAAAAAAATTTTTTTTTAAGATTGTGACTTTAATATTCATTTTAGCGGATAAATGTATATAATAAAAATTGTAGAGAATTTTCAAATTCTACAACTTTTATTTCAAAATATTTTTTTTTTAAATGTTTAGTTTAACGTTAATTAGCGATTGTTTTTTTTCTCACGAAAATGTGTAAAAAAGAATTGATTTTTTTCAAAGATTTCAGCCTTAGTATGCATTTTACGACAAATGTGTATATTATCAAATTTTATAGGAATTTTATAGGATCAAATTTTATAGGAATTTTATAGGATCAAATTTTATTAAAAGATATACAACTTTTATTTAAAGCATTTTTTTCTACAAAGCCTAGTTTAGCGTGAAAGAGCGATTTTCCGTATTTTTAAGCCAAACTGAGGTTGATTTTTTATTTTGCGTGTTTCACTCATGATTAAAATTTATGTTTATGTTTTTTTGAGGTTAGATTTTTTGTTTATTTCTAAGTTTTATTACTAATGTTAGGTTATATTGTTCATTATTTGGATCGGGAAGAGAAAGTTGTGCGAGTGTTCCACACCAGATTTTTTTAATTTTATTGTATGATTCAACATTTATATTGTAAATTATTTTGATTTATGAAAATAAACACTTTTCGTATGATTATTATTATTAATAAGTTTGTTACTGTTGACAGAACGATGTTTGAATCGAACTTAAAAGAGGCGAAGGAGAATGAAATCTCAATCGGTGGAATAACATTTTCATCTTTGGAAGCGGTCGTTGGTTTCTTCTATTCTTCCAGAATCAAGGTGAGCATGTGTGTTGGATGTGGATGTGTCACCAACTTGTAACCCCATGGTCAGTTTCATATTTAAATAATTGGTTTAAAAATTACCGCGACCACGTTCCGGTCCCTAACTCGTTTACTCAATCATTGTACATATTGCGACACTTATTGCTAAGTTCCGTTTCGGGATCTAGGTTATTAAATAATCAATACACTAAAATTTACAATTTCAAATATTTATTACGCTAAAGGTTACAAAATAAATAAATAATTAAACTAATTATAATTAAGTAATACAATAAATGATTCAATAATTCACTTAAAATAGATAATAAACTATGAATAACTTACAATCACTTTTATAGATTACACAACATACAAAACACAGAAACTGAATTCACAAAGACTGGACTTTAACTTTACACAATACCATACACTGACAAAGACGGTATAACAATGGGGTTACGCAATGGGATACGTAATCTGTTTACGCACCTCGATAATCGCTCGGCAAAGATCACACGAATACTAACTCTGACCGCGCTCGGGGTCTCTTTATATACCTATTTATAAAAGATCATTCCAGAACAAAGTAGAGAAATCATAAAGTACAAAAAATAAATAACCTTTTATTAATGAATGCTAGAAAAATCCGTAGTGAACAGGTCAAGAATAGGTCTTTTGTAAATAGAAAACGAAAACAACCTGCCCCCCTCATAATAGCTGTACACAATACCTGAACTTTATAATAGACACACCTTTATGGTCATCATTGTAAAACTGTCATTCACTGTTGCTATTGTGTATTGTTATTTTTATTATTCCTTAACTATTTTTATGAATGGAATTGTGGAACCTTCGCGAACGATCCCGTCTTTTCTTCGATCTTATTACAATATTTTTACTAATTGCCTATACGTGCCTTTTTCATGGTCCTTACGGTCATAACCCGCGTTCCTGTCTCAACTTGTAAAGATCCGTCTCGCACATCCTGCCTCTTTTTACTCACTTGCTATTGTAATGTCATGCTGAACAGTCGAGTGGTCGTTCATCTATTAATTTCCCGCTGAATGTGGCGTTGTTGTTATGTCGTTAGTTCTTCATGAACATTGTGTATCGATTATGTACATTACTTTCTTGTCTTGTGTATAGTTTGAACATTTACGAGGTAGGGTCAAAAAGTTCCCGGAATTGGTTATTAAAAATTTATTAAAAATATTTATAACATTCTTACATTATTTCCCTTCAAAATACTCTCCTCCTGCATCTACACATTTATTCCACCGTTCATATAATTGTTGGAAACACTCTTGAAAGCCGTTTTTTGAAAGTTCCTTCAGCCGCTCCGTCGCATTTTCAATCACCTCTGACGAATCAGCAAAACGATGTCCCTTCAATGCCATTTTTAACCTTGGAAACAGGTAGAAATCTGGTGGTGCGAGATCGGGAGAATATGGAGGATGTTCCAGAGTGGTAACATTATTCTTGGCAAGGTATTGTTTCACCATTAGGGATCGATGTGCTGGGGCATTGTCGTGCAACAAATACCAGTCATTCTCTGCCCATTTTTCAGGTCGTTTTCGTCGAATTGCATCTCGTAGCCGTTTTAAGATCTCTGTGTACAATTCTTTATTTACTGTTCTCCCTTCAGGAATAAATTCATAATGAATCACTCCACGGTAATCAAAAAACACCTCCAACATCACCTTACCCCGGCTTCTGTCCAAGCGAAATTTTTGTTTTCTTGGTGAAGTTTTTGACTTCCATTCAGCGGACTGCCGTTTTGTCTGAGGGTCGTAAAGAAAGCACCATATCTCATCACCTGTAACAATTTTGCGCAAGAAGCTGTCATCTGCAACAGCCATTTCAATCAAGTCCCTGGACATGGTCACTCTCATTTCCTTTTGCTCAGGGGATAACATTTTTGGAACAATGTGCAAGCAAACATGGTGCATGTTCAAGTCATTATGAAGAATGCTGTGAACACTCCCATGTGAAATACCAACTTCAGAGGCAATAGTATTGATGGTTGTTCGCCTGTCCGCACGCACAATTTGTCGAACGCGCTCAACATTGTCGTCTGTAGTGGAAGTGGAAGGCCGCCCAGTCCGAACGTCATCTTCAATTGTTGTGCGACCGTCGCGAAAACGCTTATGCCACTCGTAAACTGCTGTTTTCTTCATCGCAGAATTTCCGTATGCTTTTTTTAGCATCTCAAGAGTCTCCGAGGGTGATTTCTCCAGCAACACACAGAATTTAATATTGCCACGCTGCTCTAATGACGACATTGCACAATCCGACGAAAGACAGAAACTACGATCTACAATATTAAACACCGAACGCACGGAACCAACTACAACTGCCTGCTAACCTCGAAAGCACATTCACTACCAGTTATGCCAACCTCACAAACAAAAATTTCCCTTTCAGCTTACAAATACGTGACTGTAAGCGACCATTCCGGGAAATTTTTGACCCTACCTCGTATGTGTCATTTTGAAGCGTATCTTAGGGTCAACCGCATGGCAGCCTTGTCGTTTACATCGCACCAGTGTTTCGCTTTCGTCAAATCGCCAGTTTTGTTTCGTCAAAAGGACTTAATTACTGTAACGGGTGATTCAAAAAGAGCGCCGGTTTTTAAACGGCTGGTAAATTTTTGTTTATCGGTTGGCAACATTGTTAGACCTCATTTCTATTTCGGAGAACATTCCGATTGACGATTCAGTTGTAGTTTCTCTTGTTCGCAGTGTAGTACTCTCGCAGTCTGTGTCTAACCATGGAGAAATTTACTATTGCACAACGAGTGTTAATCGTCAAAACATTTTACCAGAGTGGAGAGAGTTATGCGGCTACTGTCAGGCGACTTCGCGGTACTCTAGGACGTAATGAAGCACCGAATGAATCAACAGTTCGCAGGCTCATGAAAAAGTTTTTTGAGACGGGTTCAACAGTCGACCTTAAAAGTTCTGGACGTCGTCGTTCTGGCCGAACTGAGCAGAACGTTGCGTTGGTTCATGACAGTGTGGCTGTTAGCCCAGCAAAATCAATACGTCGCCGTTCTCAACAATTAGGTTTACGATGTTCTTCTGTACGGAGAATTCTTCGGTACGATCTCCAATATCACCCGTATAAAATTCAGTTGACGCAACATTTGAAAGTGGCAGACCACCAGAAGAGACGACAGTTTGTTGACTGGGTATTGAGAAAACGGCAGGATGATGACACCTTCGCAAACAAAATTGACGCCTTGTGACTTTCATCTTTGGGGTCATCTGAAGTCATTGGTGTATGCCAATAAACCCCGAAACATCAATGACTTGAAGGAGGAAATTCGACGGGTTATCGGGCAAATGGAAGTCGAAACTTGTCGTGCAGTAATATCCAATTTCATGGACAGAGTTGATGCGTGCCAGCGCAGTAGAGGAGGACGCATGCATGACATCATTTTTCATACATGTAATCGGAAGGTAAGATGAACTTGTTGATGTATTTATTTTTAGTTTTTCAATAAAATAAATCTCTTAATTTGATATATCAAAACCGGCGCTCTTTTTGAATCACCCTATAGTATCTATTCAGTTGATTATTATAATAGCTTGTCATTCCCTGTCCCATTGTACCGTATTTCCCTTCTCTTATATAACCTTCCAACTCCTCCAAAACTTTATTTGCTTATTAGAGGCTATCACATTAAAAGATATGGTCCTCCATAAACAAACCCCACTACCGCAGATATAATTATGCATCAGTAGTCCGGCTGTTTTCGTAGAGCGTGCAATTAAATACAGTCGGCCCTTACATTACGATCCTAAAGCAAAAATATTGTATTATCAAACCGCATTCTTGCCCAATCATTAGACCATGTATACAATTCCACAAGATTTTTTTTTTTTTTTTTTAGGCGAAAAACCTTACCGAGGTTATCATTGCCTGTAGTTCTATACAAGGGTGTAAAAAGCCCGAGTGCAGAACGCTTTGTATTATATATATAATTTAAAAACATTTAACCTAGTATCACAGGCATGAAAGAAAATAGAAAAAAACATCACAGAGAAAAAAGGCTAAAAAACGCTAAAAACACAGAAAAAAAACATACACACATAAACTTAAGCTTAATATCACAGTTGGAATAAATGACACCAATGACACTAATGAGCTGTCAATGTCATTAGTGTTATTTATTTATTAGTACATTAGTAATTAAAATCTTATAAACTAGTATCACAACCAAAGAAAAAAAAATTAAAATTTATCACAGACATAAGAGCAAAAGGCTGTAAAGGGGACACATAATAAAAACACAGACATATGAATATAAACTTCAAATAACTAATATAAAACATAATACTATAGAATAAAACATTGCAGATCACCCTAGACTTTCAGACACTGTTCTACACACTAATCGATCGTAAAAATTTTAAAGTCGCATCCAAAATAGGGCTTTCGTCACCGAGTATATAGCCTACCTTAATTCAGAGGGAATTCCACAAGAAATTTACATTAGCCTCTACATACAGATAACCCCCTTAGACATTCTTCAAATAGCGCTGATTTCGGTACAAATGATTTGATAATAAGGTGTAATTATAAAAAAAAATGCATTTTTGAATTGTGTTTGATCTATCAGACACTTTAACCTCTTTTAAAACTGACTTGTGCTTTACAATCGTGGAAATTGTAAACCGGGGTAACCATACTGGCAAACTGATTCATTTATCCTATCCTACCCTCTTCATCATGTTTTTTTTATAATATTTTGCTTTTCTTTAATAGAAATTTTACTTTTTATGCGCGATTTAGGACCCATTTTCACTATAACTATAGTAATGTACACAGGAGACACTGTACCAAAACTACAAAGAATACGTATTTTTTGTTTTTTGTTTTGTTTTTAGTTCTTTTTCTTCGGCAGTTTATTTCCTTTTCATTACTTTCTTGCCAATACTTTTTCATTCTGTCGGATCTTGCTTTTCTCAATTCGTCTGAACAGACCTGTTCTTTTTGTTTAATTGTTGTTACTGATAAAATTTTGTTTCTGTCATTAATTGTTTCTTTGTAAACCGGTGTGCGATCTTTGACATCAGCAATTGTTAGATTTAATTCTGTTCTGTCTTTTTTGATTTCTTCAAGCCAGGGAATTGTAGCTCCTTCTGTTTTTGCACACATGAATTTTTCTACAATTTTTCTTAAGATTCAACTATACAGCTGAGCGCTGGTCGTAATAACGCGATTTTCTGTCAAGTTGCTGCACACAAATCTCATATACGGACTCATTTCTCTCGATGGCTTTTAAACAGCATGTGCCCTAGACCTTTTAAAAAATGGCTTACTTTTTAAAAAATCGATTTTCCACTGTGTTTTCTTTTTATGATGAGATTTCCTATTAAATGCCAATTCTTTAATTAAACATCGATTAAAGTATTTGAAAATTTTGCTGGCTTTCAATTAATAACAGAATTCTAAATTAGTTTTTATTTTCTTTAAATTCCGAGTCGTTTTGATGGAAAACGCGCACGAAAAATGTGTGACGTCACGATTTTTTCTTATGTTATGCAGCGTTAGTTAGTTGAACTGGTTACTCATCAGACAGCGCAGCGAGCGGTAACGGATTTTACTACTCCCACTTCTTCCTCTAGCCTTCCCCTCACGGCGTTTGTTAACGAGAAATGTCACATAGTACGTGCACTTAAGTAGACCTACTCTGTTATGTTATTTTTCAGTTAATTTTGCAGTATACATAAAGATGAGTTTTTCGCGATGTCTCCTTCAACCAAATAAACAAGTTCAATTCTTGTAAATTTTTAGCATTGTGCCTACGGCCAGATATCGGAAAATTTAAGAGTGTGAGGGTTTAATAGGATTTTTTTAAATAAAATGATATTTATGTTACAGCCTATTATGTTCTGTTATATTCGTTATGGTTTTGAGTGACATTCATAATAACTTAGAAACACATTTGCTTTCATTCACATAAACATACATATTTTATAAATACTACAATTTTATACTGTTACGTAATATTTATTACGCTTGTTTCATTTATCATGAAAATGTGTGCAGTCTGAAGTAATGTAGGTGACAGTGATACATAATATTTTGAATGTCCCTCTCCCTTTGTTATCAAATAAACGCGATTTCCTTTGTCTGGACAAAATTGCTAGTTTCAAAGTAATTAATAAAATATTAATAATTTATTCAGTACTAGGTAATTATTTCTTACATTTGACACCAAAAACAGTTCAGTAATAATTTCCAAAATACAATATAGTACAAATAGTACAATACTTATTTACTTTCCTGGGCGCTATCGTTGGATTTATACAAAAAAATAATCTGGTGTGAAACACACGACTTTCTCTTGCCAATGTAAAAACCCATATTTATAATCTTTATTTCATCATAAGTAAACAACGGTAAATGAAAATTATCTAATTTTAATCATGAGTGAATGAAGCAAAATTAAAATCAATCTATGTTAAACTGCGGAAAATCACCAATTTACGCTAAAATAGTCTGAAAAGAAAACCGTTTGAAATAAAAGTTGTTGATCTTTTTATTCCCAATAACTTTTATACATTTTTGTCATAACTTCTAAGGCTACTAAGGCTGTAATATTAAAAAATCCCATTTTCTACTGATTTTGATGAAAAAATACAGAAAATCACTAACTGACGCTAAACGTTGTACAAAATATGTTTGAAAGAAAAGTTGTAGGTTTTTTAATGTTCTACTACTTTAATTTTTTACACTTTTGCTCTATAATGCATACGAGGAGTGGCTATTAAAAAAAGAGACTGACTTACAAAAAATTATTTTTATTTTATATATAATCACTTGGTGTCATCTTCAATATACACTCCTTCTCTATCCCTACAACGCTCCATGCGAATTTTCCATTGTTGGAAACAGTGCTAGAAGTTATCTTCTGTCAGCTTCTTCAGGACACGTAACGCTCAAAAATGTTTGAAATGAAGCTCGCAAAAATGTTTGTACTGACACTTTGTACGCGACTGAAAATGACCCAAATTTTTTGAAACGATAATAACATGTGATTAAACGTGCTTTTTTACTTATGATCAGGAAACGAAGCGCCAATCCATGTACTGGAAGAGCCGAACTTCAGGCTCGTGTCCTGAAGGAGCTGAGAGAAGATGACTTCCAGCACTGTTTCCAACAATGGAAAATTCTCTTGGATTGTTGTAGGGATAGAGAAAGAGTGTATATTGAAGGCGACAATAAGTGATTTAGTATAAAATTAAAATTAAATTTCTTACGTCAGTTTCGTTATAATAGCCACACCTCGTATTAAGAGCGGAAACTTTAAAAAATGATTCTCCACGAGAGCACAGGCCTCTCAATAATTTCACCTAACATGGGTCTTACTCTATCGTTTAGAGCACAAAAATTTAGTAAATGAGGCGATTTTAAAAAAAATCGTAGAAGCCGTTTCCGAGGAAATCGCAAAAAGTGAAAACTTGCACGATTAACTACTTCTTCCGGTTGACTGATTTTGATGAAAATGTTTGTGTCGGGTCTTCTTATGGTACCTAACTTAAGTGGTAAATTTCAACTTCGCAATTCCGTTCTTGGGATATTTTGTTCACACGTGCGCGCGCGCACACATTGGGGACCAATAGCTAAAACCATGTTTTTTGAGTTCGGGGACCTGAAAACGTGTGTATCCATTGAAGACTCGATTTCAAAAATGGATATTAAAACAATACTTTCCCTTTCTATGTAATTATATTTATATAGGGCAAAAAAAGTAAAAATAGGGGAACTTATACAGACTTTGGTATCCCATTACTGAAGCGATAACATATTGAAAACTTAAAGTAGCTACAACAGGGTTGATCTCCTCAAAGACGATATCTTAAATGGCCTAAATCATGTATTTTTTGGGAACCACTAGATTTGTTCTAAGTTTGGTTACTTTTGCGAACACACTCATATAAAAGGAACCAGTCTAATTTGCTGTCCGACCTGAAATCTTGTGGGCTATTTCAACTCACTAAAGAAGCAACTCGCTGTCAGCTTGTATTCCTACAGCCTTTTAAATGATATAGACAAGAACTTTGGTGATCACTACAACCACGCAGTAGCAAAATTCACTGGTGGGAAAAGAATTAACTTTACAAGGGCTAGAAGTTACGAGGCGAGGTATCAAGGAGCGGTAGTGCAACGCAATTCAGTGATGACACTATAAATTACATAAGTCATTGCTGAGCTGCAGCCCTGGAATGCTTTCAAAAAATACATTCTTGAAAAGAAAAAAGAATGTACATCAATACAGGAAAGAAGAAAAAGGAAAGAAATACCCTGCCGAGTTTTATTTTCGGCTAAAACGTCGCAGACTGATAAACATAACGGCCGTAATTTACAGCGCCCTAACTTGTCATCGGAGGTCACTTTGAAGAGGAACGAAACCGCTTTCTAACTAGTCTGAGTATTGATGCAATTCAGCGACAGCAACTTGCAGAAAGAACGATGCTTCCTAAGCATCGGAACTAAGCCGAGTAGCTTGAAGAGCGTAGAAAACGGATCTGTTCTTCTTCGTTCAGCAGCTTGACCAAGAATTTCAGCAAACATGTCGCCTACCCTATCTTGTAGAGAATAAAAAGTTTTGTAAACCAGGCGATTTTAAAAAAAATCGTAGGACCCGTTTTTGAGAAAATCGCAAAAAAGTGAAAAATTACACGAATAAACTTCTACTTCCGGTTGACCGATTTTGATTAAAATGTTCGTGTCGGGTCTGGTAGTAGTGTCTAACTTAAGTTTTAAGTTCGTACGAGGTTCCGTTCTTGAGATATTCTGTTCACACACACACACACACACACACACACACACACACACACACACACAGACCAATCGCTAAAAACATGTTTTTTTTCGGTTCAGGGGGTCTGAAAACGTGTAGATCCGGTGAAAACTCGATTTCGAAAAATCGACATGAAAATAATACTTTCCTTCCTATATATTCATATAGGCAAGAGAAAGTAAAAATATCGTACAAAATAAAAAATATTGTGAATTTATCTTTTGTTATTGAGATATTTATGGAAACTGGTAATGTTTAGAAAATAACGTAAGGGTTCAACATATATTTTTTTTTGATAGAAACTGCTAAATCCCCAACAAATTGTATTGTACCATTGGATGGTGAAAACAATTCATTTCAATAATTTGCAAAAAACCGGAAATGTGAAAATTTTCAATATTTTCCGTTCTGTACCCTTAGGTATCGTACATGTTAATTTGTTTGCAATTTTCTTTATCCAACTAATTTAGCCTAATTGGGGATGAATTTATTTATGACTTATAACTAATTTAGCACATTTATACATCTGTAAATTAGTATGTTATCGTATTTTGTTATATATCATTTTTTGGGAATATATCAGTGAGGTAATCATTGACTTTATATTGTAAATTTGAATATATTTGCCACTTCAAACAATACTACCTGTAGGCCTTATATTGTTTAGATTTTGGGTTATCTATAAAATTAATCTTTTACTGTACCTAATAAAATTGTAGGTACTCCTTTACCAAACAATACAATAAAATTAATCTGTCACAAGCGAAAAGTATAACTGAGTAAGAAATTTCGTTACATCATTTATCGATTATAAAGCTGTGTTTATAAATCAATCGTTAGGTTACACCTACGCAGAACAGAATACTGAATTACGCTAATTTTAGGCTTGGAATGTGGGTGAGTAGCCTATGTATTTTCGGCTCCCTCGATCACTCTCTGCAAGGTTGTAGCAAAGATTCAGGAACCAGTTGTGAAGTAGTGGGGAGAATGGTTTTTATAGGAGAAACGGGTCTGTGTAGAACGTACGGACGCACATGTAAACACACAACTATTGCTACACTGATGATTCATAAAACGATCAAAACAAGCGTGCTATGTAGTTGAATCTTAATAATCAGTTTTCTGGAGTTCTGAGGAAATGCGAAAAGAATGAAATTCTGTTTTTGCGCATTGCATCAGTGATTGGTTCTGTTTCTTTATAAATTTGTTCTCTTGGTAAAAGTCTGTGCTGGTTGTCAACTATGTGTTTCTTGTTTATGCAGGTTCTAAGAATCCTTCTTTCTATTTTTCTGATTGTTTCTTTTATTCCGTTTCCATCAATACTGAAGAGGGTTTCACTGCCGTATTTATAATAGCACGACAGACACTACGGCGCAGATGCTGAACCGATAACTAAGGTGATACGTGTAACACTACTAAACAGTAATTGGGGGTGGTGTGAGAAAACTGAAAAACAGAAACAACCTTGAGCTGATGATGGGAGGCAGGGAGGGAGTACATTCGATCAGAACTTGTTACTGTAGGAGTTGACAAATGGTGGGGTGGGTGAGGTGCACGTGCGCGTGCCACTCTAGGAATCCAATGACTAATTTGATGAGACATCGTAAAGTGAGGGTCCACTGTAATAGGTAGATGCTCATTACTTGTTTGTATCACTTTCTCTTGCCCTCTGCCCTACATGAATATATACCAACAGGGAAGGAAAGAATTGTTTTCATGTTGATTTTACAAAATTAAGTTTTTACCGGATGTACATTCTTCTTCTTCTTTACAACCAGGGCGTTCAGGCTTCTGCAGCCCCTCCTCACCGCGACCTAAAAGATCTTTTGTGATTGCCCCTATTCCTTATTTATGCAAGACCCACACTTTCAATAAAGCGCAGGATCTGCCTAGAATCTAGTGCACTAACCTGAGAAGGTGTTAACACGTCCTTACCCATCAGCGCTCTTCTTTTGCAGCCAACCACTTTGCAACTGCATAAAATATGCTCAGCCTTCTCTTCTGCCTCATGACAGAATCTACACAAGCTCTCTTCAGCAACTCCTATCTTGGATAAATGATACCCAAGATTACAATGACCAGTCATCAGGCCCACTACCCTCCTCAAGTCCTGTCTTCCTAGTCTATTATATATCCCAGCCTTTCTGCTGGAATAGGCAATGAATTTCTTTGCCTGTTCACAGCCTGGCACCTTCTCCCAATAGGAGGTTTTAGCCTCCTCTTCCCAGGCCCTAACTATACCTCTATAATAGCCTTCACCAATTCCACAGAATGGCTCTGGGCCTATGAAGTGAGAGGCTGCACCTCTCTTTGCTAAGGCATCCGCTCTCTCATTTCCAGGCACTCCCTGGTGCCCCGGCACCCAACGCAGCGTCACCACGTTACGCTTGGCCACGGCATTCAAAACTTCCCGACAATCATAGGCCAATCGCGACTCAAAAGTACAAGAACTCAAAGCCTTGATGGCCGCCTGACTATCGGACAAAATATAAATGTGCGACCCACTGAGGCGCCTCTCAATACACCTCTCCGCACAGACCTTAATGGCCAATATTTCAGCTTGGAAGATGGTTATGTTACACCCAAGGGCCAGGGAAATCTTTCCCTCGGCCCCCCAGGCCCCCAATCCCGCTCTTCCGCTCATCACTGAGCCGTCAGTATACCAAACGGTAGCCCCTTCCGGTATCACTGGCTGTCCCTCCGCCCACTCCTGACGATCAAAAATTTCCACCCTCAGTGTGTCGGAGAAGTCGTATGCTCTGTTCATACGGTCCCGAGGACCACCTACCACACCCATCCCCCTCAATCTCTTTGAAGATCTCGGTGTGGTCCATCTCCCCTGATGGGACCCCGATCTTGCCCTCCAGCCTCAAGGCAGTTCTTATCGCCTCCTTCTTCACTTGAATATGAAGAGGAGGCAAATCAAACATCGCCTCCATAGCAGCTGTTGGACAAGTGCACATTGCACCACATATCCCTAGGCAGGCCAGTCTCTGCAGCTTCCTCAGCCGATCCTGCGCCGTCCTCAGATCTATTCTTGGCCACCATACAAAAGCTGCGTACGTGACCATTGGCAAAATGATGCTCACATAAGCCCATTTTACCATACGAGGCCTAAGCCCCCAAGTCTTCCCAAACAGACTCTTACATATCCATAAGGCCTTTGTAGCCTTCTCAACGGTCCTGGACATGTGGCCTTTCCAAGTTAGGCCACTATCCAGGACAACCCCCAGATACTTTACCTCAGGGGAGTAGTTTAAATCCACTCCTTCCAGAGTCAAGGCATCCAGAGCAATCTTCCTTTTCCTAGTAAAAGGAACAACAACCACTTTTTCCGGGTTAATACGCAGCCCCTCCTGTCCACACCAGGTGTGAACTAGATTAAGGGCTCCCTGCATACGCTCCCGGATAGTTGTCGTTCACTTTCCTCTGACCAGGATCACCAGGTCACGCACTCTGATATGTGCCACCTCGAACCCCTCCTCCGTCAGCTTAATGAGCAGCTCATCAATGACCAGTGACCACAGGAGGGGTGACAACACCCCACCCTGCGGACAACCCCTTCTTGCCCCACCAGTCACCGACTTGCCCCCCAGGCGAGTCCGTATCTCCCTATTCCTAAGAACGGACCCAACCCATTTAATCACACTAGATTGAACACCCTTCTTCCTTGCAGCCTTCTCAATTGATGTAAACAGGGTGTTATTAAACGCCCCTTCCACATCTAAAAAGGCACACAGGGCAATCTCCTTGTCCCTTATGCTTCCTTCAATCCGTGTAACCACATCATGAAGAGCTGTTATCGTAGACTTCCCAGTTTGGTAGGCATGCTGACACCCATGAAGGGGCCTTTCATGTAAGGCCCCACCCCTGATGTGTCTGTCCACCACTTTTTCCATAACTTTGAGCACAAAGGAGGTCAAGCTGATCGGTCTATACGACTTAGGCTCAAGTGGGGGTTTCCCAGCCTTTGGTATAAAGACCACCTCAGTTTCCCTCAGCTCTTCGGTACATATCCAAGTGCACAACTGGCCCTAAAGATATGTAGCAAATAACTAATAAGCTTGTTGCCCCCATTTTGCAACATAGCAAGGAAAATCCCATCAGGGGCAGCCATTGTAGGGTTTAAACATACCCACAGCCCACTTGACTTTAGCAAACGTGAAGACCTTACAAGCCTCCCTTCTCGCTAAAGCCACTTCTCTACCATGACCGCCCAAATTCACCCTCTCACACTCATCCGGGCGGTCCTCTAATGAGCCGGGAAAGTGTGTTTCTAACAGCACCTTAACCGTTTGCTCCATACTTTCAGTCATAGTTCCATCCCCTCTCCTTAACTGTCCAATAGGATTTGAGTGGTCTTTGCTCAAAACCTTACGAAGTCGTGCTACAGCAGGGGTCTCATTTACCCCCTCACAGAACGACCTCCAGGCTCTTCTCTTAGACCTCCTCAACTCTCTGTTATATTCAGTTAGAGCCTCTGTATATGCTCCACTCCCCATAACACTTGGCTCTATTAAACAGTTTCCTAGTCCTGGATTTCAACTCCTCCAGCCGACTGTTCCACCATGGCACACTTCTTACCATATTTCGTCTTTTTTCAGGACAATTATCACAAAAAGCCTTATTAAGACGCTCCCTTAACTTGTCTGCCAGCCTTTCTAGTTCTGTCACCGACCTAGGGGTAACCCAGACGTCCTCCATCTCAGACTGCACCTGTTCCCTGAAGCCCTTCCAGTCTGTCAACTTCGGTACCCTTATTCTTTCACTCTTCCCGACCCCCAGGCACATATTAAATTCAACATACCTGTGGTCAGAAAGAGATGCCTTTTCAGAGACTCTCCAGTCTCTAATCTCATACCTCATGAGCTCGCTCGTTATGGTAAGGTCCAAAACCTCCCTTCTCCTAGCGGTCACAAAGGTAGGCTCATCACCTCTATTACTTAAATATAAATCATTTCTAATTAAATATTCAAGTAGGCACTCACCTCTCCTGTTGGTGTTGGTAGATCCCCAAATGGTATGGTGTGCATTTGAGTCACATCCAACCACCAACTCCTGGCCTCGTCTCCGGCATCCTTCCACCATCCGGCGAAACTCCATAGGGGGTATCTCACTGCTATCCCCCGGGAAGTAGGCGGAGGCAATAACTGCCTCTTTCCTCCTACTCCCCTTCTGCATCTCCACGGAGATAGCTACAAGGTCCCTAGTAACACACAAAGGGAAGCACTTTATATCATTTCTGATCACTATACATGATCTAGGGTAAGATATACTAGAATCATATATCAACTTACCATTTATGGAGGAGAGTCCGCAGATACGTCCACCTCTGCTCCATGGTTCCTGGACTAACGCCATTTCCAGCGACTCCCTGCAGAACCTTTCACCCAGCGCCGCTGAAGCCGCCTTGGAATGGTGAAGGTTCACCTGGACGACCTTGCTATTCATTGTTGCCTGTGTTTCCCATGGGCCTTCCTTTCCTGCTTTTGCAGGAATCTTGGCCCATGAGCTCTCCTACTTGGCTGGAGCACGTGCCGCCCCATCCCCGACGAACCGGCAACAGGACCGCCATCCCTCCGCCCACCATCAGAATGTTGTGAAGGACCCTTTCCTTCCTTCTTCGGAGGCCGCGTCCTCCTCTGCGGTGGCTTACCCACCACCCGAGGCGACTCCTCCTTCTCCTGGGGCACCTCTTCCCCTTCTTGAGATGGACTCGTCTCCACCAGAGTTGAACTCATCTCCTCTAGTGGCGGCTCATCCAACTCTTCTTCATCCATAAAAGACGGGGCCTCCTCCCTAGCCCCCCCCTTCCCTTGTTGCTGCTTTCTTCTTGGGGTCATCAGGACCCTTCCTCTCCTCCGTCCCTTGATCCCCCTCTTCCTTAGCAGCATCACCACCTTCCTTCAGCTTAGGTCCCTTTGGCCTCAGCCATATCTGACCGAACTTATAGTCAACCTCCGGATCCCTCCGGAGCCTGACCGCCGACCGGCCATCCACCGCCAACGTCAACTGAACCATGAGGTTGTTTTCCAACCTCTGCAGAACCTTCCACTGGTCCACCAGTAGATCACGGTTCTGGTTAGCCAGCAACCTGAGGATCTTCTCCGACTTATCCTCCTTGCTGTTGGGGAAATACCCCACCACAACCACAGGCCGGGGCAAGTCCTTCTCCCCCACCACCTTCAGCCTTGCCCCCTTCCATGGCTGCAATGCTCCCCCTATACTCCTGACCCATTCTGCCGTCCCCTCATCTTTGCAGGTCAGGACAAGGTATCCCGGCTTGAAGGTTGAGCCCACGAACTTAGGAGAAATCTCCCCTTGAGCCGCAAGTCCCTCCACCCTCACCAGAACTGCCTCCTCCGTGGCCTTTAACTGCTCCCTGGTAAGAAGCACCCCCGGGTAGCCGACGGCCAGGATACCAACCCTGGTGCCGGCAGCCACCCGGCTGTACCCCACGCCAGGACCAGCCACACCTTTCTCCCCAGTTAGAGGACCTCTTGCCCTCTTCTTGGGATGATTCTGATTCTGAATCTTCTCGGGAGTCGACCCATCCGACCTCCGCCTCTTAAAGGGTTGTTCGCCCTTCCTCGGAGGCAAAGGCCGAAGGGCTTTCTCCCTTGCTTCCTCATATGGTATCCCCTTAGCCAGATACCATCGTAGGCGCTTCTTGGCAGCCCCACTCAGCCTCGCACTCTTATCCTTCTGAGAGTGCTCCTCAGACTGTACTGGTGTCTCTCCCTCCACCTTAGGGAGCTCACCATCCTTCTCTGACGTCCCCTCCAGAGAACCCAGGCGCTCAGGTGTTACCACCCTCGCCTGTTGTTCCCCCTGGTCGTCACCAATAACCATGGGACTTATCGTCCCAGAGATTTTTTCCGGCCCCACCGAAGCTGGTTGGGCCTCCCTTTGGGGACATTCATCCCCTTGTTTTTCGTAATTTTTATTTGAATTAGGTTCCATTCGGTTCCCACGAGCAGCTAGGGAAATAATCAGTCCGCCCCTGCATAGCCCCGCGTACAGGGGTAAGGCAAAATTACTGTAGGAGTGAGCCAAGTATCCTACAGGCACCGTTAGAGACACTGATTAAATGCCCCAGTGCCATCCACCCTTCGGCACGGTAAACGCCTGACACCACTGGGTTGGGCAAAAGCTACAGTAGGAGAAGTTGCCTCTAGCACGGATAGAAAAAGTGCTAGAGGCCAAGGGACAAGGATCAGGATAGACAGACTGAAACCCAGCATCTCAGCCCACCTCGGCGGGACCAGAGCATGGCTGAAAAGTAGCCATAAGATGCCGAGGAGTTTCCAGAGGCACGGGCACGAAAAACTGCTACAGAAAGTAAGGGAGCAGGTGTGCTCTCTTGGACGTGATGCTTCGGCACATGCAAGCCAGCCGAACACTGACTTACTTCGCCTCCACCGGATGTACATATTTTCAGGCCCCCTGATCTCAAAAAAGCTTGTTTTTTATGAGTGCTCTCTCTCTCTCTCTCTCTGTGTGTGTGTGTGTGTGTGTGTGTGTGTGTGTGTGTTTGTGCGCGCACGCCAAATATCTTGACAACGGAATATTGTACAAAGTTGAGACTTTGAACTAAAGTTAGATATGATAAGAGGACTCGACTCAAACATTTTCATCAAGATTAGTCAACCAGAAGTAGGTAGTCATGTGATTTTTCACTTTTTTGCTATTTTCTCAAAAACGATCATACAATTTCTTATAAAAATCTGCTTACTTTATATACTGTAAGGTACCGATTAATACGGTACATGAGGTTATTAATAGTTATTGCTAAAATAGGTTTACTTTTAGCATATATACGAGGGTCATTCGTAAAGTAAGGTCCGTTTTTGTATAAAAAATTAACCACAACAGATTAGATCAAAAACCTTGTTTTATTTAATTCCTGACATCTTTATCTATTTTTCTACATAGTTTCTATTTTTTTTAAACATTTATCATAACGTTCTACAAGCTTTTGAATACCAGTGTCATAGAACTCTGCCGCCTGCGAATATAACCAGTCATGAACAGCTTCTTTCACCTCGTCATCAGAGTTGAAGCGCTTACCGCCGAGAAAATCCTTCAGGTAGCGAAACAAGTGAAAGTCGCTTGGCGCCAAGTTGTGAATCGCCAATTTTCACGAATCTTCTCTTCAATGGCTTTGACCAAATCTTCCGTGATCACTGATGGTCGGCCAGATCACGGTTCATCATGGACATTGTCCTTTCCCTCCTTGAAAGCTCTCACCCACTTGCGCACTTTACTGTCACTCATTGCGTTAGGGCCATACACTTCACTTATTTGCCGATGAATATCTACTGCACAAACGTTCCTTGCTGTCAAAAAACGAATCACTGACCGTATTTCGCAGTCGGCGGGATGATCAATTGTCTTAAACATCTTAAAGATGCACAGTAAACTGCACAAAACAAAAATACTGCTGCAAATGGCATAGTTTCGTACGCAAGGCATGCTGGGAGTCATCGCGCATGCGCATTGTGCTGTTCGCTCGCCGTTCGGCTAGTTACCGCGATGGGAACTGCTATTCAACCTCAACCCTTGCTAGTGTATAGTAGGCGTACTGAGAGGGGGAGGGGGCAGTGGGTAACCAACAGTTGACTGGTACGGTAGTGGACAAGTAACTCAGTGAACAGTCAGTTAATCGGGTAGTTTTTAAAACAGTCGTGTGTGACTTATTTAGTGGTAACGTTTAGATTAAGTGCGTAGTAAGTAAATATAACTTGGTGTTTAAATTCGGTAATGAACAGAAACCGCGTAGGCTAAGAGTAGTGTATAAATTAGATTTAGTGATCGGTTGTACGATCCTCTCCGTGGTCTGCCAGCTCCAACAGATACCGAGTCCATTTCAGAAACGCTACCCGGCTTACAAAAGTTCGGGAAAGCACCGAACTGAGGGTGAAGGCAGTTTGGGCTGGTATAGGCGGGGACCGGCCAACCAACGTACGTTTAACGGGTAGTAATAAGGTTAATCCGTAAGCAGTTAAGTATTAGCGATGTAATTCAATTGAATATTGGTTAATAACAAGAGTAGTTATTTCACCCGGCCAGCCCCTTACATATACTGTTTTCAATTCTTCTGACATTAATCAGAAATATCATAATTTTATTGAAACATTAAAATTTCATTATAATAATAGTTGTCCAATTAAAAAGAAAGATGTAAAAAATATTGTCAGGGAAACAGATGAGTGGGTCACAGGGGAAATTTTGAAAATGAGGTCTGAAGTTAGAGATGTATACTCAGATTTTCTTTCACATAGGACTACCTTTAACGAACAAAGGTACAAAACTATTAAAAAACATTATGCCAGAGAAGTCCAGAGAGCTAAATGCAAAAAAACTGCTGAAGTCCTTCATAAATCACCAAATTTAAACTCAGCTATATGGGAAATAATAAATAAGAATCGAGGTGTAGTTAGCAACAAAGGTTTTACTGACATACCTATTATTGTTAACAAAAACAATGAACCTATACAGAATGGTGTAGAAATTTGTAATCATTTTAACAAATATTACCAGGAAGTTGCTTTAAAACTTAAACAACAGATTGGGGAAACAGTGGGATGTTATGATCCAAAAGGGAACAAGGTAGTAAATCAATTCTTATTTAGACTAGTTTCAAGTGAGGAATTAGAATCAGTTATTGATAGTTTGAAAAGTAAGAAAACATGTGGGTTAGATGGGATTTCTAGTATAATTGTTAAAGAATGTAAACATCTTTTAATTACTCCTCTCCTTCATTTGATTAACTTCTCACTCGAAGCAGGTGTATTTCCAAACAAACTGAAGGAGGCTAAAATATTGCCTATATTTAAGAATGGAGATAGCCAGTTAGTTGAAAATTTTAGGCCCATAAGTATTTTAAACACAATCAGTAAAATTTTTGAAAAGGTAGTATTTATTAGGTTAATCAGTTTCTTGACTGAAAACCTAATCATCTCAGAGGATCAGCATGGTTTCCAAAAAGGTAGATCAACTAAAACTGCAATTGTTTCACTTGTGGAGCAAGTAGTTGATATATTGGATGCCGGGGAGAAAGCATTGGCAGTGTTTCTGGATCTGAGTAAAGCTTTCGATTGTGTTGATCATGAAATTTTATTGAAAACACTAGAGTCATTAGGCGTTAGGGATGTAGAATTGAAATGGTTTCAATCTTACCTTATTAATAGATTACAGTGTGTGGAGTTAACTAGGGTTGTTAGAGGGAAACTTACAAAGGTTGTATCTGGAAAGCTTGAAGTCAAAGCAGGCGTTCCACAAGGGTCAGTTTTAGGTCCAATTCTGTTTCTATTGTATATTAATAGGTTACCAGAAGTCATACCTAATGGCAGAGCTTTGTTGTTTGCTGATGATACTTCAGTAATCAGTAACAGTTTACTGGTAGATGCTCTTGAAGTAAATACACATGTTAACATAGAGTCCGTAGTGCAGTTCTTGAATCAAATGTTATTAACAGTTAATGGGAAAAAGTGTCAGTACTTGCAGTTCAAAAATAAACATAACGTTAAAGAAAGTAGAGAAGTGGATGTATTTATTCATAATAATAGTTTAGAGCATGTAGAAACAGTGAAGTTCCTGGGCGTATCTCTAGATAGATCTTTGTACGCTTAGTTTAGCAGTAATTAGTGATTTTCTGTTTTTCTCATGAAAATGTGTGAAATTTCTATTTTTTAAAGATTTCGGCCTTAGTATGCAATTTACGACAAAAGTGTATATAATCATATTTGTAGGAAATTAAAAGCTCTACATCGTTTATTTAGAGCATTTTTCTCTACAGAGCCTAGTTTAGTGTGAAAGAGTGATTTTCTGTATATTTAAGCAAAACTGAGGTTGATTTTCTTTTGTGCCTTTCACTCATGATTAAAATAAGGTTATGTTTTTTGAGGTTAGTTGTTTTTGTTTATTTCTAATGTTTTATTACTAATGTTAGGTTATATTGGTCATTATTTGCATTGGCAAGAGAAAGTTGTGTGTGTTTCACACCAGATTTTTCTTTTTAAGAGGCGGTCTTAATATGGATTTTAAAGCAAGAAGTAAACGGCAGAAGGAACTATTGGTGGAATGAAGAACTGGAGAATTTAGTGAAGGAAAAGAAGAAAGCGTACCTCAAATGGCTCTCTACTAAAGATGATCATGATAAACAGTTATACAGAAGGTTTTGTTATCTTGTAAAAAAGGAAGTAACAGTAGCAAAAAATGTATTTTGGGACAAGACGTGTACGGATATTGATAGCCAGTTAGGAGGATCCAGATCTAGAGCAGCGTGGGATATTTTAAAAAAATTAAGAAAAAATAAAAAAGAAACTTTGACAATCGACCCTATTGGACAAGAAATGTGGAAAAGGTATTATCAAGAATTGTTGACAGAAAATAGAAATGAATTCAAAGAGGTTAGGTATGATGTAATAGAGGAAATGAATCAAACGGAACCTGTGGAGAAGGATGAAGTGAAACATGCAATTAACGTAATGAAAGGTAATAAAGCAGCGGGTCCTGGAGGTATACCGATTGAACTATATAAGAATGCTCCCGATGTGGTTATAGAATATGTAGTAACCTTATTTCAAAAGTGTATTGAAGGGGAAGATGTACCTACAGAATGGAAGATTGCCCACATTAGTTCACTGTACAAAAAAGGGGATAAAAGAGAGTGTTCCAATTATCGTGGACTGAGTGTTACAGCTTCAACCGCATACAGATTGTATGGACGAATACTAGGAGATAGAATTGAAAAGGAAATAGTAGATCAGGAAGAACAAAGTGGGTTCCGAGCAGGAAGGTCCTGTATTGATAATATATTCTGCTTGAAACAACTGATTGAAAAAACAATTGGACATGGCAGTGAACTCCATATAGCCTTCATTGATTTGAAGAAGGCTTATGACAGTGTACCAATAAACAGATTATGGGAAGCCATGGAGAGAAGTGGAATAAACAATACATACATCAACGCAGTAAAAAAGATGTATGAAGATAATATGAGTTGCGTGAAAAGTCGAGAAGGGGTGTCAAGCATGTTTCTTGTCAACAAAGGTTTGAGACAGGGGTGTTGTATATCTCCTACCCTGTTTAAGATATACATGAATGCGGCACTGGAAAAATGGTGTAGAAAATGTAGGAATATGGGAGTCCAGTTGGGAAGAGACTACATTCATACACTTTTGTTTGCTGACGACCAGGTTGTTCTATCTGAGGATGAAGAAGATTTGGAATACATGTTGCGAAAATTAATGGAGGAGTATGATAAATGGGGGCTAGAGGTGAACACGGAAAAGACGCAGTACTTGGTTATTGGAAGAGATGGAAGAGACCTTAATGTAAACGGAAGCATCATTAAGAATGTTGAAGAGTATAAATATTTAGGAGTGACGTTTACAAAAAATGGAAGGGACGAAAAAGACATAGCTAATAAAATTGTGAAAGGAAAGGCATTAACTGGTCAACTGAACTCAATTCTGTGGAGTCTCAACATAAGAAAAGACATAAAGAAACGAATATTTTCAGCAATAGTGGAAGGTACGGTGACATATGGGGCAGAAGTGTAGACCATTACACAAAACATGAAAAATAGAATCAGTACAGTGGAGAACAGATATTGGAGAAGATGTTGCAGATTGACGTTACGAGATAGGGTAACGAATATAAGAGTAAGAGAGATAATGGGCATTGAAGACTCAATAATAGACCGTATTGAGAGAAAACAACTGCACTGGTATGGTCACATGCGAAGAATGAGCAACGTACGAATCCCACTGAAGGCGTGGAACTGGAGACCGCAGCGAAATAGAAAAAGAGGAAGACCAAGAGGGAGATGGATGGAAGGTATTGACAGAGCCATGGGGAGAAGAAACATGGAGGAGGAGTCATGGCAAGACAGGCAAAAATGGCGTTTTGACTGCGACAAACGACCCATAGTGTTGTAAATAGTCGCCACTATATACTATATAAAGCAAAAGTGGTTTATTGCAATACATCACTTGGTTCAGTGGAAATTAGTGGAAGAGTGGGATTTTTTAAGATTGGGGCCATAGTACTGTATTTATGAGGAGGAAAGTGTAGATAGCCAAAGTTACAACTTATGCTTTAACAATTTTTCTCCACACAGCCTAGTTTAAAGGCAATTACTGATTTTCTGTATTTTTAATTCAAACACAGATTGATTTTCATTTTGTGTCGATTCACTCATGATTAACCCCTTAATGGTTTATTATTTTTTTCAGAAATGAATACTATTTTGCTTTATTTTGTTTTTTGCTTTTAACACAATTATTTCAGCTAATTATGACCAAATATGATACAGGGTGATTCACGAAGATATGCAGAAACTTTGGGAGCTCATAGTACATGTTAAAATAATGGAAAAAGTTTATATAAACATGTGTCCGGAAATGCTTCGTTTCCGAATTACGGCTACCAAAAGTTTCGCCCGGATTTCAGCTCACCAGGTGAAATGAGGTCTTCCTGAAATTCTGGTAAGGTAGATTAAGGGGCGAATTCAATCATTTCTTATTGTTTTTGATCTGATAAATTGAATAAAATAGGTCCCAGAACTGTAAGTTAAATAGTTTTTAAGAAACGCAGTGTCAAATGCAAAAAACACATTTTTTCATCTTTGGGCAAGAATAATTTTGTTATTTCACCAAGAAACAGTTAACATTTTTGAATAAAACATGTAGAAAATTTTATTCTGAACAAACCGGTGTAAATAAAGTACACAGAAAGCGAATAGATGTTTGATTAAATGAATTTTTATTCATAACAGTACAAAGTAAAATTAACCAGAAAAACAGATGAAAAAATGTATTTTTTTTTCACTCCATTTTTTCATTTGACACTGGTTTTCTCAAAAACTATTTAACTTACAGTTCTGGGACCTGTTTTATTCAATTTATCAGGTCAAAACCATAAGTAACGATTGAATTCGCCCCTTAATCTACCTTACCAGAATTTCAGGAAGACCTCATTTCACCTGGTGAGCTGAAATCCGGGCGAAACTTTTGCTAGCCGTAATTCGGAAACGAAGCATTTCCGGACACATGTTTATATAAACTTTTTTCATTATTTACATGTACAATGAGCTCCCAAAGTTTCTGCATATCTTCGTGAATCACCCTGTATTAAAAGCAACATTTTTGCGTGTAAAATATATTTCATTCATAATTTAAAACGATCGGTTACCTAACCTATCTTAATGTTGTACAGTATTATTAAAATAAACCCTGTAAGTCCATAAAATAAAATATAAGTCCCTAATTGTTTTATTAATATAATGGTATAATTATTTTCTATAAAATTACTTAAAAAATACTCATAAAATAAACAAAAAAATCACTTAAAAAATCTGGTGGGAAAAACACACAACTTTTTCTTGCCAATGCAATTAATAACCAATATAACCTAACATCAGTAATAAAACATTAGAAATAAACAAAAAAACTAACCTCAATAAACATAACCTAATATTAATCATGAGTGAAAGACGCAAAATGAAAATCGACCTCAGTTTTGCTTAAAAATACGGAAAATCACCATTTCACGCTAAACTAGGCTCTGTAGAGAAAAATACTCTCAACAAAACTTGTAGATCTTTTAATTTCCTATAATTTGATTAAATACACTTTTAACATAAAATGGATTCTAAGGCCGAAATCTGAAAAAACCGATTTTTCACACGTTTTCGTGAGAAAAAACCGAAAATCGCTAATTACCGCTAAATTAGCTGTTATGCAAAATAATGTGTGAAGTAAAAGTTGTAGGATTTTAAATTCTCTACATTTTTTATTATATAAATTTTTGCGCTAAAATGCATATTTAAGCCGTAATCTTAAAACAACAACTTTTTTTACATGAAAACAGTCTCACCAAGAATTTCAGTAAACATGGCGCCTACCCCATCTTGTAGAGCATAAAAAATTTAAGAAAACCAGGGATTTTAAAAAAATACGTAGGACCAGTTTTTGAGAAAATCGCAAAAAAGTGAAAAATTACACGAATAAACTACTACTTCCGGTTGACCAATTTTGATGAAAATGTTCGTGTCGGGTTCGGTAGTGGTATGTAACTTAAGTTTCAAGTTTGAAGTTCGTACGATGTTCCATTCTTGAGATATTCTATTCACACACACACACACACACACAGACCAATCGCTAAAAACATGTTTTTCTGGTAAGGGGGTCTGAAAATGTGTAGATCTGTGAAAACTCGATTTCTTAAAATTGACATGAAAACAATACTTTCCTTCCTATACATTCATATAGGCCTCTTGCCAGTGCAAATAAAATTAACAATAAACCTAACATTAGTAATAAAACAAAAAACTAACCTCAATAAACATAAACTAATTTTAATCATATATGAAAGATGCAAAATGAAAATCTATGTTTGCCTTAAAAATACGGAAAATCACTCTTTCACGCTAAACTAGGCTCTGTAGAGAAAAATGATCTAAATAAAAGTTGTAGATCTTTTAATTTTCTATAAATTCGATTATATACACTTTTGTCATAAAATGCGTACTAAGGCCGAAATCTTAAAAAAATCGATTTTTCACACGTTTTCGTGAGAAAAAACAGAAAATTGCTAATTACCGCTAAACTAAGCATTATACAAAAAAATGTTGGAATAAAAGTTGTAGAATTTTAAATTCTCTACATTTTTTATTATATAAATTTTTGCACTATAATACACATTAAAGCCGTAATCTTAAAAAAACACTTTTTTACGTAAAAACAGCCTCACCAAGAATTTCAGCAAACATGGCGCCTACCCTATCTTGTAGAGAATAAAAAAGTGAGTAAACCAGGCGATTTAAAAAAAATCGTAGTACCAGTTTTTGAGAAAATCGCAAAAAAGTGAAAAATTACACGAATAAACTACTACTTCTGGTTGACCGATTTTGTTTAAAATGTTCGTGTCAGGTCCGGTAGTGGTATGTAACTTAAGTTTCGAGTTTGAAGTTCTTACGATATTCCGTTCTTGAGATATTTTGTTCACACACACGCACACACACACACACACACACACACACACACACAGACCAATCGCTAAAAACATGTTTTTCTGTTCAGGGGGTCTGAAAATGTGTAGATCCGGTGAAAACTCGATTTGTTAAATTCGACATGAAAACAATACTTTCCTTCCTATACATTCACATAGGCAAGAGAAAGTAATAATGAAAATCAAAGTCTATTTGAGATTAATTTTTATTGTATAAAAAGTAAAAGCACTTAGTTTTAAATTTTAATAATAAATGAAGATAAACTTTTTTATTTTTCGTAATAATTACAAAATACGTTGATAAATTAATAAATAAATTTTTATAAAAATAACAAAAAACATATTGACAGCTGTTTTCCTTTCTGTTTCAAAATATACAAATGAGTTATTAAATGTATTCGATTTTTGTACAATTTCAAAATTATAATAAAGATAATAGAAATGGATGTTTAAGAAAATTTATAAGACAAAAAATGTAAATACTTTTTTGTTTATTAAATACATATTTTGAGAATACAGTTATAAATATAAATACAGTTATTCAGTTAAAAATACAGTTATACAGAGTTATAAATCGTGGACACCAGATGATACCTGGTTATTATTGAGGTTTTTTTTTATTTCTAATTTGTGTACGTTGCAATCTGTTCAATTGAGAACAATATGCAATGAGATGAGGATGATGTGTATGACGTGTAAATGAGAGTGCGTAGTCTTCTACAGACCCAGGCCGACCACTCCTGAGAGAGTTTGGTTAATTGAACCCCAACCATCAAAGTACACCGGCAACCACTGTCTAGTATTCAAATCAGAATAAAAGTAACTACCTTTACTAACATTTCAACCAGAAACCTTCATCTCTGAAAATCAGCTGATTTTGGCGACGACTTTACCTCTAGACCAACCCGGTGGGTTAATTATTTAGGTATCAAAAATTATTTACTTTAACAAAATTATTAATAAAATAATATTTAATAAAAATGGTAGGACACAATTTTCATTGCGAATGTAATTTTATTTCAGTTAACAGAAGACAACATCTGTGAAATATTAAATGCGGTAGATCTGTTGCAAGTGACGGGCTTAAAACCGCTATGCGATAAGTTTCTTCGCGAAATAATTTCAACGAAAAATTGTGTCGGCCTTTATTCGTTGGGCCGACGGTACGGCTATCATGACGTTGCCGCTACAATATCGTGTTTCATCATCGAACATTTCCACCGGATAATTTTTGAAGAAGATTTTTTGGATGCACCATTTGACGCAGTGTTTGACGTGTGCGATTCATTGGTGAGAGGTATCGTTTGTGAGAGCCAGTTATGTTTGGTGAGTGTTTCTTCCTTCTTCTTTTTATTATCTATCTCTGTTTAATTATTATTTGTGGTTGGAGCCCACATCAACACATCACCAAGATTGGAATGATTGTTGATGTTGATGATTGTGCGTGTGTAGGCTGTAGGCTGTAGAGACTCCAGAGGAGTATAGGACATGTCAATTATAAATAACACCTGAAATACATTATGAGAATCACACAATGTATCACTACTATCAACAAAGAATTCTTGTACGCTATAAAAAGTTTCACCGATCAAGTAATTTTTCAGATTCCTTTTAAAGGAATTCAAATCCTCACAACATTTTAAAAATTGGGGTAATTTATTCATGAATTTTCTCCCAGTACTTCATCGAGGGTAATTTCCGTGATGGTTAAATTATCCAAAATTTACTTGTCAACCGTGTTTTGATGTAAGCGTTTAACATCTTATGTGGGATTAAAGCCTTCATAAACAGATGAGAAGTGGTTTGAAAACGCCTCACAGACATAATCACCAGTAAATTCTTTATCATCAAGTACAAATGATCTTATTTCATTTCTATTTGCTCTTTGACCATTTATACGGTTCCAAAATGTTTTTATACTATTTTTACTTTCTCTTGCCTATATGAATATATAGGAAGGAAAGTATTGTTTTCATGTCGATTTTTCGAAATCGAGTTTTCACCGGATCTATACGTTTTCAGACCCCCTGAATCCAAAAAACATGTTTTTAGCGATTGGTCTGTGTGTGTGTGTGTGTGTGTGTCTGTGTGTGAACAGAATATCTCAAGAACGGAACATCGTACGAACTTGAAACTTGAAACTTAAGTTACATACCACTACCGGACCCGACACGAACATTTTCATCAAAATCGGTCAACCGGAGGTAGTAGTTTATTCGTGTAATTTTTCACTTTTTTGTGATTTTCTCAAAAACTGGTCCTACGATTTTTTTTAAAATCGCCTCATTTACTCAATTTTATATTCTCTACAAGATAAGGTAGGCGTCGTGTTTGCTGAAATTCTGGGTGAGGCTGTTTTCACGTAAAAACATTTTCTTTTTAAGATTGCGGATTTAATATGCATTTTAGCGCAAAACGTTATATAATAAAAGTTGTAGAGAATGTAAAATTCTACAACTTTTATTTCAAACATTTTTTTGTATAACGCTTAATTTAGCGGTAATTAGCGATTTTCTGTTTCTTTCTCACGAAAACGTGTGAAAAATCGATTTTTTTAAGATTTCGGCCTTAGAATGCATTTTACAACAAAAGTGTGTATAATAAAATTTGTAGAAAATTAAAAGATCTACAACTTTTATTTCAAGCTTTTTTTTGTACAGTGCCTAGTTTAGCGTGTAGGAGCGATTTTCCGTATTTTTAAGCCAAACTGAGGTCTATTTTAATTTTGTGTATTCACTAATGTTTTTTGAGGTTAGTTTTTTGTTTATTTCTAATATTTTATTACTAATGTTAGGTTTATTATTAATTATTTGCATTGGCAAGAGAAAGTTGTGTGAGTGTTTCACACCAGATTTTTTTATATTTTTTTCCAAGTTAGTTAAATACGAGGGCCATCCGGAAAGTAGTACCCGTTTCCGCCGCATGAGGCGCTGACGAGGCGAGCAGCCGCCGTTCAAGGTCAGATCGCTTCAGTGGCTTGTCTGCCTTCTCTGTTGTAAGTTCCGCGACGCTAGCATTGCCTGTCTTGTTTCTGTGACCGTTCATAATGTTTAAAAAAATTGAGAACGCCGCCAGTTGTGAAGTGAGGGCTGTAATAAAATTTCTCAATGCAAGAAACGTTCGACCTTGTGATATTCATCGCCAATTAAAGGAAGTGTATGGAGACGATGTGATGGATGAGTCATCTGTTCGGCGCTGGTGTCGTAATTTTAACTTGGGGAGGGGGAACACACACGACGATGAGCGTTCAGGGAGACCATCTGTCATTACAGATCAACTGCTGAGGTCAGTAGACGAATTCGTGAGGCACGATCGGCGCGTTACAATTGATGACATCTGTGAACATTTCCCTAATGTTTCTCGCACAATTCTTCATGAAATTGTCAAAGACCATCTGCATTATTCAAAAATTTGCGCAAGGTGGGTCCCTCGCATGCTTACAGATGAGCACAAAACCAAGCGTATGGCTGCTGCATTAACATTTTTGGAACGTTATTCTGATGAAGCAGACGCGTTCTTGAATCGCATAGTTACTGGTGATGAAACGTGGGTTTGTTATGCTTCACCTGAGAGTAAACGACGGTCAATGGAGTGGCATCATCCTCATTCACCAAAGAAACCAAAAAAATTCAAGACTGTTCTGTCCACCAGGAAACTTATGGCAACCATTTTCTGGGATCGACATGGTATACTGCTTATTGATTTTATGGCCCGTGGAGACACTATTAACGCTAATGCGTATTGTGAAACATTAAAGAAATTACGGCGGGCAATACAAAATCGACGGAGAGGTCTATTGTCTGATGGCGTCATTCTCCTCCATGACAATGCCAGGCCTCATGCAGCGGGGATAACACAACAACTTCTGCAGCAATTCAATTGGGAAATTTTCGACCATCCACCGTATAGCCCGGACTTGGCCCCTTCAGATTTTCATCTCTTTACAAAACTTAAAGAGTTTTTGGCGGGAAAAAGATTTGACAGCGATGAAGAACTTAAAGAAGGTGTGACTACGTATTTCGATCGGCTGGCGGCGGAGGAATATGATGCTGGAATACAAAAACTCGTCACACGTTATGACAAATGCTTAAATTTGCTTGGAGATTATCTGGAGAAGTAGTTTAAGGTATGCTCTTTTCAATAAAAATGTTTACATTTGTTAATATTTACTTCTGTGTCTTTATTTCACAAACGGGTACTACTTTCCGGATGGCCCTCGTAAATGTTATGAGCAAATTTTATATCCTTTTTCAGTGAAGCTCTAATTTCTATGAATTTAGTTTCATAGTATTTATACAGCTTTCGCTTCTTTGCAAATCTGTTTTTTAAACTTAAGGTTCTTTATTATTTGAGAGTTAAACCTAGGAGGATGTTTAGATTCAGTAATATTATTCACTCGAGGAATACACGATTTAAAAACATTATTAATTATTTCATACTCGTCAACAGCAGATTGAATAGTAATACAGTCGTATAAAGTTTTCCAGTCTACGCTCATTAACGAGTAATAATTTTATAAAAATCTGGTGTGAAACACTCACGCGACTTTCTCTTGCCAATGAAAATAATTAACAATAAACCTAACAATAGTAATAAAACATTAGAAATAAACAACAAACAACTAACCTCAATAAACATAACCTTATTTTAATCATGACTGAAAGACGCAAAATGAAAATCGAACTCAGTTTGGCTTAAAAATACAGAAAATCACTCTTTCACACTAAACTAGGCTCTATAGAGAAAAATGCTTTAAATAAAAGTTTTAGATCTTTTTATTTTCTATAAATTTAATTATACACTTTTGTCATAAAATGCATACTAAGGCCGAAATCTTAAAAAAATCAATTTTTCACACGTTTTCATGAGAGAAAAAACAGAAAATCGCTAATTACTTCTAAACTAAGCATTATAAAAAAATGTTAGAAATAAAAGTTGTAGGTTTTCAAATTCTCTACAACTTTTATTATATAAGTTTTTGCGCTAAAATTTATAATGAAGCCGTAATCTTTAGCCGAGAGAGAACTCAACAGGATCTAATGTTCTACCGATTTTGTGTAGAATACTATTGAATGAGCTTAAATTAATAAAATACATAAAATTACAAAGACATTTAACGATTGTAGAGCCAGTGTAAAGATTATATTTGTTACCAATAACCTCTGGAATATTAAAATGTCCTACCACAATATTTTCATTACAACAGATATTGTCATTCGATAAGACAAAGTCAAAGTAATTTTGGTAATCGTTTAATGTTGCATCGGGAGAAATATAAACAACATGTACAAATAAGTAATTACATCTGTTCAAGTGAATTCTAACACGTAAACATTCATACATATCTGAACCGTTTTGGTAGCGTAACGTAACCCGATAGGAATTTTCAACAGCGATAAGGACACCTGCCCCCTTTTCAAATGGAAGAAATGTGCAGCAGTGATGTGATGTTAATCCTACAACCGGCAGGCATCGATTTTTCGACGCGTGGATCGTTTCTGTACTGGCAGCATCGATAAATCGTATCGATCAACAATGCATTAGTTTTGAAATTATGACGTAAAAACTGTATTGCGTAACCACGGCAAGTATAAATATAACCAACTACGGTGGCATGGGGGCCGCACATGCGCAGTAAGTAGCTCCCCCACCACAGCGTCAACTAAAGATACTGGTGGCTGCCTGCCTCTAAACTAGTACTCACTACTCATTGTGTTGTGTTCATGCGGTTATCGTTTAGACATTGGTGTGGCTGTCGAAAGCCACACCCCGTCAAAATTAGTTGCGCGCGCACAAAGTACGGGGAATATGTCTGCGATTCATTTTAGGGTAATAGGCAATAAGTTTTTTTCTAAATAATGTACCTACCATAAGTTTTGACAGGCCCAAAAGAAAGGTACGTCATAACCTCATTCTGTTATATTTACTATACGGTTCTTTTTGTTTAAATGTCAAACAACTGATATTGTGCGTGTGTAGTTGATTTCTAAAATTTGACGTGTTTCGTATAAAATTCACAACTATTAAAATTGATTCAGCTTCTTGGAATATTAACAGGAAGTAGACACCAGACACGATGATCTATCTTTGACTTCCCTTCAAAAAGTGATTTTTTCAAGCTCGTTTATTATTTCTCTTTCTGCCCTACGTACATCAAATTACAGATAAAATTTTATATTTTATAACAAAATAATAAAACGCATATACGTAATCCTGGAAAAGAAGTTATATTAGCCTACGTGATACGCAAAACTGCGATGAAATTTAAACGTCTAATTAAACTAACTCTAATTTAAACGTCTATTTAAACTTCTCGTACGAGCGTATCTTATATAAATATCAGAGTATAATAATAAAATTTTTAGTGTAATAAAATTAGATCCATTAGGGAGCGAAAGTAATATTTTCAAAATTTTTTGATGAAAAATGAGCTTGTTAGAGTGTAGTGAACGAAACTGGCCGGCAGAGTGCCCTACCGTACCGCGTATTGTCACTATTGCGCTTGAACACCCTCCACTGATTGAAATGAGTTGAGGGGAAAGGCTGACGCAACACATTCTCTCTCTGTCTCTGTCTCGCTACCCTCCCTACATGCCGCCGTAGTTGGCGAACAGTATAATACATATTTTTAATCAGTAAAATCAGCTTTATGAAATAAAAATATTTTTGTTCATTAAAAGTGATTGTTGTTGATGTATTATTCAACGAAATTAATGTATAATTCTCATGGAAGTCAGTTGGTGTTACTTGTTGTCATCTGGTTTGCAAAGGACGTTCGCATTTACTCGTGTTGGTTTGTTTATTAGTTATAAATATGTATAAATTCATTTAGATTTGTGTACGATAATCATCACGAAATTAATGTATATTTCTCATGGAAGTCAGTTGGTGTTACTTGTTGTCATCTGGTTTGCAAAGGACGTTCGCATTTACTCGTGTTGGTTTGTTTATTAGTTATAAATATGTATAAATTCATTTAGATTTGTGTACGATAATCATCAACTATGATTTTATTATTATTAGTTATTGCGTAATTCGTTGTTTTGGTGATGTTTATGGAACTAAACTGATTTCGTAGTAACTCAACTCGTGAGCGTTTGTGTTTTATTTATTATTATTTCATTATGAATTTCAATGTAAATAATGAAATAAGTGATTTAGTAAATAGTGTGCTTGATGAAAGGGTTACCGGTGAAAGCCCTAATATCAGATTTTTTATAGCGTTTCGTTTATTTGCTTTTGAATTTTATATCATTTATGCGTCGATATGAAAATATTTAGTTATGTAGTATTCTTGTATTATTGACTATAGAAAAAAAAGTTTTCAGTGCATCAATACAATATTTATATCATTTTCTGCAGAACAAAAAACTCTACAAAGTGGCTATAATGGAATTCTAATAAAAAATTATTATTCGTTTCAATTTTAGGGGGTAAGAGAGGTTAATTATAACCGTATTCATATATGTAGTGAATGTAGAGGGAGTAAAAAGGGGGACCCCTAAATATTTAATTTTTAGTAATAGTACATAAATATTTGAGATTTTCTGAGCATTTTGATGTATAATATGTGTTACCAAGATTATAAAATGATTGTAAAATAAATGATTTAATAACATGTTACATTTGGCAAATTTTCTGCTGCTGGTTATGATAAAATAGGCCACCGGTCGTTGGGTTAAAGCATATGGATGGAACCAATGTTAGTCATTGGATCACTGCTTACTTGATCAGCCAACGCCTTCACCTTTTAACAATACTCGATGACATTTTTACTTTCTCTTGCCTATATGAATATATAGGAAGGAAAGTATTGTTTTCATGTCCTTTTCAAGAAATCGAGTTTTCACCGGATCTACACGTTTTCAGACCCCCTGAACCCAAAAAAAACATGTTTTTAGCAATTGGTCTGTGTGTGAACAGAATATCTCAAGAACGGAACATCGTATGAACTTGAAACTTGAAACTTAAGTTACATGCCACCTCCGGACCCGACACGAACATTTTCATCAAAATCGGTCAACCGGAAGTAGTACTTTATTCGTATAATTTTTCACTTTTTTGTGATTTTCTCAAAAACTGGTCCTACGATTTTTTTTAAAATCGCCTCATTTACTCAATTTTTTTATTCTCTACAAAATAGGATAGGCGCCATGTTTGCTCAAATTCTTGGTGAGGCTGTTTTCACGAAAAAAAATTATTTTTTTAAAATTGCAGCTTTATTATGCATTTTAGCGCAAAATTTTATATAATAAAAAATGTAGAGAATTTAAAGTCCTACAACTTTTATTTCAAACAATTTTTTGTATAACGCTTAGTTTAGCGGTAATTTGCGATTTTCTGTTTTTTTCTCACGAAAATGTGTGAAAAATTGATTTTTTTAAGATTTTGTCCTTAGTATCCATTTTATGACAAAAGTGTATAATTAAATTTATAGAAAATTAAAAGATCTACAACTTTTATTGATAGCATTTTTCTCTACAGAGCCAAGTTTAGCGTGAAAGAGAGATTTTCCGTATTTTTAAGCCAAACTGAGGTCGATTTTCATTTTTCATCTTTCATTAATGATTAAAATTAGGTTATGGTAATTGAGGTTAGTTTTGTTATTTATTTCTAATGTTTTATTACTAACGTTAGGCTATATTGTTCATAATTTGCATTGGCAAGAGAAAATTGTGTGTGTTTCACACCAGATTTTTAACTGATCAAGTGCTTACATGAGTGGACCGATATCTTATGCATTTTACTCCAAAATTGTACGCCTCTGAATCAACGGTGAAGAAAATTAAAAAATCTGGTGTGATACACTCACACAACTTTCTCTTGCCAATACAAATAATTTAAACAATATAACCTAACATTAGTAATAAAACAAAAAACTAACCTCAATAAACATAACCTTATTTCAATCATATATGAAAGACGCAAAATGAAAATCGACCTCAGTTTGGCTTAAAAATATGGGAAATCACTCTTTCACGCTAAACTACTCTCTTTAAAGAAATATGCTCTAAATAAAAGTTATAGATCTTTTAATTTTCTATAAATTTGATTATATAAACTTTTGTCGTAAAATGCATACTTAGGCCAAAATCTTAAAAAAAATAGATTTTTCACACGTTTTCGTGAGAAAAAAACAGAAAATTGCTAATTACTGCTAAACTAAGAGTTATACAAAAAAATGTTTGAAATAAAAGTTGTAGGACTTTAAATCCTCTACATCTTTTATTATATAAAATTTTGCTCTAAATTGCATATTATAGCCGTAATCTTATAAAAACAGCGTTTTTACGTGAAAACGGCCTCACCAAGAATTTCAGCTAACATGGCGCCTACCCTATATTGTAGAGAATAAAAAATTAAGTAAATGAGGCGATTTTTAAAATAATCATAGGACCAGTTTTTGAGAAAATTGCAAAAAAGTGAAAAATTACACGAATAAACTACTACTTCTGGTTGACTGATTTTGATGAAAATGTTCGTGTCGGGTCCGGTAGTGGTATGTAACTTAGGTTTCAAGTTCGTACGATGTTCCGTTCTTGAGATATTCTGTTCACACACACAGACCAATCGCTAAAAACATGTTTTTTGGGTTCAGGGGGTTTGAAAACGTGTAGATCCGGTGAAAACTCGATTTGTTGTGATGGACATGAAAACAATACTTTCCTTCCTATATATTCATATAGGCAAGAGAAAGTAAAAATGACAACTTTTATTTCAAACGCATATTTTTACATAACTTAAATAAATCAGTAGCAGCAATAAAGTGAGTATATTAAGAGGAAAAGAGGTTGGTTTTCAGTTAGTGTCGTTCACTCAATAATTGAAATTTGTTGGTGTTTTTCATTTTATATTGTTTATGCTAAACTATTATCGGTTATTTTTTTAACCCTTTGGGTGCCAACAATTTATTTAAAAGTTTAATCTTAAGCCATTTAATTTGAATAAGGGTGTACAAAAAGTGGCAGCCCTTATTTCGAAAACTTGCAGGTGTAAGCCTGTCATTGCCCACCAAAATTTCAGCGTTACAAAAGAATAAAATTTCCCGTTGAAAATTAACTTTTGTTATGTTCATAAAAAACAAGAAATCGTTCTGACACTAAAACCATTCTAAATAGTTTTTTTACTTTCTCTTGCCTATATCAATATATAGGAAGGAAAGTATTGTTTTCATGTCGATTTAAAGAAATCGAGTTTTCACCGGATTTATACGTTTTCAGACCCCCTGAAACCAAAAAACATGTTTTTGGTGATTGGTCTGTGTGTGTGTGTATACAAAATATTTCAAGAATGGAACATCGTACGAACTTCAAACTTTAAACTTAAGTTACATACCTTTACCTGACCTGACACTAACATTTTCATCAAAATCGGTCAACCAGAAGTAGTAGTTTATTCGTATAATTTTTCACTTTTTTGTGATTTTCTCAAAAACTGGTCCTATGATTTTTTTAAAAATTGCCTGATTTACTACATTTTTTATGCTCTACAAGATAGGGTAGGCGCCATGTTTGCTGAAATTCTTGGTGAGGCTGTTTTCACGTAAAACATTTTCTTTTTAAGATTGCGGCTTTATTTTGCCATTAAGTCCATTAAGTCTGGAAACGGCTGAATTACAGAAAAGTGAGCGTGACTAGGTGACCAGAATGACTTTAGTTGCTTGTTGCACCAAAAAAACTATTCTGGGTGATATTTGAAATTTTTGTCCACCATCTTGGATCCGCCATATTGGATTTAACTTTCTTGATTTAAATAGGATGATGGTCATATGATACATGGTTTCGATCTAAAATTTCAAAATAAATTCAATGGCGAAAACCGGAAATCGATATCTTTTTTCGTTTTTGAGATATTACCATTGAACTATCCAGATCGGGGCAGAACGGCCATTCCTCCCTCTTCCGTCTTTGAGCCTATATAGACAATTTAGGTAGCAAGTGAACGACTACACATAAGATTATTGAAAATAATAAGTTTTTTAATATCTCCACTCGTTCATAAATAGAAAATTATTGTCATTAAGAAATACGGAAAAACAATTTAACGGCTGATTTATTGCATTATAAAACTAATAGTATTTAATTTGTTACCAGTTAATTCTTATTGTTATTTTTGTAAATGTTAGTGTTTATAAGGAACTAATTGTGAAAATGAGTTACATAATTGAAAATAAAATTACCAAATACCATTTTTTCATTTTTTTTTTCTACTTGCATCCAGGAGACTCCAAAGGGAGTATAGGACATGTCAAGATAAAACTGATAAACTGAAAGTTTTTCACCAATGATAAATTCATCACTTACCACCAAAAAATTGTTTTTGCTACTGCTTACTTCAGCAGGCTTGTCATGTACCCCATTGAATCAAATATCACACAAAATAAAAAATAAAAAAATCAAACACAAAGCTAAATTCATCACTTACCAATAAATTTTTCCTGCTACTGCATAACTCAGTAGGCTTGTCATGAACCCCTTTCTATCAAATTGTACACAATATTTGTTTAATTAGAAGTTAAATATTTTTCAATCAAAACTATTTAAAAAGGAATTCGTGCACACTGTAAAATGTTTCATCAATCAAATACTGTTTTAGCTTTTTTTTAAAATGACTTAAATTGTCACAACTTTTTAAACCTCGTGGCAATAAATTTATTGATGTATTTTCTACCTGCATAAGTTGGTTTTTGTTCCTGACAATTTAGTGTTGTGATTAGCAACATAATAATGGATTCTGTTTCTTGTGTAGTGGTTGTGAACATCTAAATTCTGTAAAAAGGTATTTGCTTCACATAGATTATCACTTGAAAAATGTATAAAGAAGGAACTGTGAGCAATTGCAGCTGTTTAAATAGTGATCTGCATGAGGTAAAATGGTTGACTCCCATCATACACCTAACAGCTTTTTTCTGTATTGTTAAAAACTCTTTCCATGTTACACTGTGATGAATTCATTACAGGCGATACGTTTGTGGATCAATTACCGTAAGAGTAAAGGCAGAGATGATTTCTTGCCGGAGTCATGGAGCACTTTTGATGAGTCTGCAAGAAAAACATTTTGGTTGCCGGCTTCTCCAGATGAGATAAATGAAAGGTTGTCTAAGTACGGCGTTCGTGATGACAGACATCTGTTAGAGCTGATCAATTGTAAGTTTGAAAATGCTTCTACAATAGTCCATCTGTTAAATGAGCACAAGGTTTCATCTTCTCAGGTACGCCTATTTATGTTTTCCTTTCACTCTTTAGTTATGCGGTAGACCTTAAATTTTCATAACAATATTCTGGAAAACTTTTATCCGCAGTAAAATCCAGATTATCTGTTGTTTAGCAAAATGGTGCACCGTTTTGCTAAAAAGTGAACGCTTACAAGAACGATTTAGGAAATTGAAATTTTTTCTGAGGGTGCAAACTGAACGGTTTATTTACACGGTGAAGAAGGAGTGAGGTTATTTGTAGGGGCTTTGAAATATTTAGAACAGGAAGAAGCGAAAAGCTACAACCATGGATGTGTTACTTTAACAAAGATTGTGTGATTTGGCAGCAGGGAGACAAACATGATTGTAGGCAGTAGAAGGCATAAAACATAGCCTGAAAGGGGGAGGGGTTATGGGCCTAATTGACCAGACTATCTTAAACCATGAAAAAGTATTGTGACACTTATTGCTAAGGTCCGTTTCGGGATCTAGGTTATTAAATAATTAATACACTAAAGTTTATAATTACAACTATTTATTACACTAAAAGATTACAAAATAAATAATTAAACTAATTATAATTAAGTAATACAATAAATGATTCAATAATTCAATTAAAATAGATAATAAACAATAAATAACTTACAATCACTTTTATAGATTACATAAACATACAAAACACAGAAACTGAACTCACAAAACTGATCTTAACTTTACAATACACTCACAAAAAGACTACACAATACGCACACAAAGACAGTGTTACAATCGCTGACTGACACAATGCTCGGTAGCGCCTGCCTACGTCCGATAGACATTCGTCAAAGATCAAACGATTACTGACTGAACCGCGCTCGGGGGTCTCCTTTTATATCAATCAAGTTTGTAGTAAAATATCATCTGGGGTATTTGCACTAAAACAAATCGCCAGATTAAATGATAAAAAATTACTAATGGCAGCTTATCATGGCCTCATTCTGTCTTGAATTTATCAGCCTCATTCTGTCTCATATCCGTTATGGTATTTTAGTATGGGGTAATTCTAGCATGGGTAATATAAATAGGGTTTTTCAAATTCAAAAGAAAGCTATTAGGTGTATGGTGGGAGCTAACCAGCTAACCTCATCCACACCACTATTTAAGCAGCTTAAATTGCTTACAGTTCCCTCCCTCTACATTTTTGAGGTGATTATGTATGTTAGGCAAAATAATTTTATGCAGAATTTCAATGTTCACAATCATAACACGAGAAACAGGAATAATTATCATGTGGCTAATCACTCCACAAAATTGTTTGAACAAAAACCTACTTATGCAGGGAGAAAATTCATGAATAAATTACCCCAATCTTTAAAGTGTTGTGAGGATTTGAAGTCCTTTAAAAAAAATCTGAAAAATTACTTGATCAGTGAAACTTTTTATAGCGTACAAGAATTTCTTTCTTGATAGTAGTGATACATTGTGTGATTCTTATATGTATTTCAGGTGTTATATCTGACGACATGTCCTATACTCCTCCTGGAGTCTCCAGGGCGAAAAAAAAAAAAAAAAAAAAAATCATTCACAAAGATCGTTCCAGAGAAAAGTAGAGAAATCATGCAAACAATAAAGTACAAAAAAAACCTTTTATTAATGAATGCTAGAAAAATCCGTAGTGAACAGGTCAAGAATAGGTCTTTTGTAAATAGAAAACGAAAACAACCTGCCCCCCTCATAATAGCTGTACACAATACCTGAACTTTATAATAGACACACCTTTATGGTCAACATTGTAAAACTGTCATTCACTGTTGCTATTGTGTATTGTTATTTTTATTATTCCTTAACTATTTTTATGAATGAAATTGTGGAACCTTCGCGAACGATCCAGTCGACTCTGTCACAGTATTGTGCGGCGGTTCGAAGCTGCGTGTAGTTCCGTTGTGAAGGGTACGGGTGAGGTTTAATGAATGAGTGATGCATGCTGGGAATACGATTGTTGTACTAGTCTAATACAAAACATTCGTTTTCAAACTTTACGTATTTAAAATATTTGTTTGTATTTATTACAATTATTTATTTACATATTTTGATATAAAATGGTAAGTTAAATATTATGAATCCAACCAAGTTAATAGCCTGGTAGGTATTTGTTAAATTAATGCGCCGCATAATAAGAATATTTTTTTGGTCTAGTTAATAGACGCTACCACTACAAATGCATCAGCTGTGAAACACTACTAACTCATTCATTCTGCCACTACTAACGGGTGTTTCAAAAAGGACACACTTCGAAGTTTGAGAACACTAATTTATTACATTAAGTAATTACAGATTATACAAATTATACGGTATGAATTATTACCTTTATAACATTCAGATTACCTTTAAAACTTCACAATAAATGTTCAAAATGACTTCCTTCGCTTGTAATGCAAGTTCGGACACGTTTCATAACATTTGCAGCCTTTTTTTTGTAGTGTTTGCTTATTAATGTTTGTAATCTCACTTTAAATATTAGCCTTCAATTCTTCGATTGTATGAGGATTAGTTTTAAAAACCTTACTCTTTAAATTCCCCCTAAGAAAAAAATCCGCAGGAGTAAGATCTGGGGATCTTGGTGGCTACAATCCTTTTGATATCACACGATGGCCAAAAAATTCTCGTAACATATTCAGCGTTTCAGTAGAAGTATGGCACGTTGCGTTATCCTGCTGAAACCAACAATCTCGATCGTGTAATTCTAACAACGCTATAAATTGTTCAATTAAGTTGCGGTACACCACACCATCTACAGATGTGTCAAAAAATAAAGGCCCAACAATACGACGCCGGGAGATCGCACACCAAACACCAATTTTACGTGCGTGTAGTGGATGTTCATGAAATGTGTGAGGATTATGAGCGCTCCATATTCGGCAGTTTTGGCTGTTGATGTAACCATCCAAGTGGAACCATGCTTCGTCACTGAAATAAACACAATCAAATATTTCAACACTGTTGTCATTAACAAAAGAACGTATCCAACGACAATTCTGTATACGTTTCCCATGGTCAACTTCTTTCAGTTCATGAATGACACCGATGCGGTAAGGATGCAGATTTAATTTTTTTGTAGCCCTTAAAGCGGAAGATAGTGATAATCCAGCCTGTGAAGATAACTCTCTAAGTGATTTCCCGGGTGAGGTAGTCAAACGTTGTTTCACATCGTCCAAAACTTGTTCTGTTAACACCGATGGTCGACCTGTGCTTTTGCGATCCTGTACACTGCCAGTCTCACGAAATTTATTAATCAGACGCGATATTGTGGTGTTATTAGGTACTTCAGAATCGGGAAATTTTAACCGGAACTCGTCTTTCATACGTGCGTAAGATTTATATGCGCAATAACTTTCAATAATAAAAACACGTTCATCCTGTGAAAAAACCATGTTTGAACTTATACAGACACTACAGACACAAATAAATACCGGGATAGCACCAGTACATGTCAGTAATACACAATGGGTCAACAATGAGTACAGTAGTGCCAATTGTTATTTGGGGGAAAAAAAATATTCTTTATGCAGAAAATATTAACCCTTAAACTTGGAAGTGCGTCCTTTTTGAAACACCCGTTATAACAATGCACAGAGGGAGCTGGGACTGGGACTCAAGCAATAGCAGCTTGTTTTCTTTTGTTTAGACTCTGATACGGAGTGAAGGACGTCTGGTATAGAATCCAGTTGTGCTGACCTCTATTATCTCCCTGTAGTCGTTTCCTCGTGCCACTCCAATTTATGCAATCGATGGAAGCTTTAGACCGCATTTTGCCACAGCCACACCATTGCATTGTCTTCTGTTCCTTTAATACTTCATTCATATACACGGGAATCACTGTAAGGTTGGTCGATTGCATTTTGTAAAAACTAACTAAGGGTGTTTTATTAACGACGCAACCCTCATTATAAGAAGATAGAAATAATACATTGGTAAATTTTCTGTCCCCCAATCGGTATGTTGGCAACAGTGTACTCAAGGCAAACTACCTAAGACAGTTAAAATGTTCCAGTCAAGCATTAGTGTGGTGACACCAGTCGTTTCGTTATATTGTGTTAGCAATGGTTTTTTTCCAAGGGAGAACGTTCTTAGCCATCTGATGGCCTGTAGCTTTCAGTTGATGAGTTACGCCAACGCGATAAGGATGCAAATGTAACTTTTTCGTAGCTCTGAAAACAGTAGTTAATGCTAGCCCAGGTTGCGATGATAATCTTCTAAGCGATTTTTTAGGTGATTGAGTCAAACGATTTTTCAAATCTTCCAGAACTTCCACGGTTAACTTTGTTGGCTGGCGAGGTGGTTTCTCATCGAGTACACTCCCAGTTCTACGAAATTTATTTATCAAACGCAGTATTGACGATTTATTCGGAATGGCAGAACGGGGAAATTTCAACTGAAACTTATCTTGCAAACATTTGTAAGATTTACTCGCTATGTAAGTCTTTTCAATAAACACACGTTCTTCCTTGGAAAATACCATTGCTGACACAATATAACGAAACGACTGCTGTCACCACACTAATGCTTGACTGGAACATTTTAACTGTCTTAGGTAGTTGGCCTTGAGTACACTGTTGCCAACATACCGATTGGGGGATAGAAAATTTACCAATGTATTACTTCTATCTTGTTATAATGAGGGTTGCGTCGTTAATAAAACACCAATTATAACTGTTTGATCATCGTCTGTATCGATGAATAATGAAATAAGTGAAATGTAGTGCCGGATCAAGTACGGTGACAAATTTTGCTTATTATTTTGCAGGCATGTTTTGTGTTTGGTGGGTTAAGTTGTGACAGCGAAGGAGTGCCTTTTGCATTGCGCAATGCCGAAGTGCTTGTCAACGATTGCGACTGGAGAAATCGACAGCCGACTTTCTCATCGTCCGACGCGGAATCGATTCTACCGGTCATGAGTCATCCACGATCTTATCCAGCTGTCGCTGTTGCTTCTGACCAACGGTTTATCTATGTCATTGGTAAGTCAGTTTTCAACATTGTTTGTGTTTTAAGCCTACGATGTCTGTCCAATAAATACGCGAACTTGTGCAAGCTAGCGCGTATGACGCGGACTTTAGTCCCGCCCACTGGCGGCGCTAGTTGCCTGATTCCCAATGAGCCCGTCAGTGCTTACTGGATCGTCGAACTTTGCGTCGGGTGCTAGTTATGTTAGTTTCTGTTGTCCTTGTTTTTACTGTTTGTCGAAAATGGAAATTGACGAAATCACAGAGCAACGAATCAATATCAAGTTTTTGGTGAAGTGTGGTAAAAGTTATAAAGAAATTACTGAAATGTTGACAGCTGTTTACGGTGATAATGCTCTGAAGAAAACATCTGTTTTCAAGTGGATTAAGTGTTTTGAAGATGGTTGACAAGACGCCACGAATGATGCAAGGCTGGGACGACCTTCAACTACCTGTGTGGACGACAACATTGATCATGCCCGGTCCCTTGTCCTTACCGATCGTCGATAAACTGTTCGAATGGTAGCTGATGAATTGAATCTAGGAAAATTAACTGTGCACACTATTTTAACCAAACATTTGTCAAGGCGATGGATGGATCCTTCACCAAGACAATGCACCTGCATATTCAGCATTGATTGTTCGCCAGTTTCTGGCAAAAAATTCAATCACCATCCTTGATCATCCTCCTTATTATCCAGATCTCACCCCTACGGCTTTTTCCTATTCCCAAAATGCAAAAATGTGATGAGGGGACATCACTGTGAAGATTTGGACACAATAAAGCAAGAAACGACGAGAAACTAAAAAGCCTAACTGCTTAGGACTTCCAAGGATGCTTTAAACAGTGGAAAAGAAGATGGAATAAGTGCGTAGAAACGATTGGAGAATACTTTGAAGGAAACAAAATCGATGTAGACTAAATTTTTCAAAATAAAGTTTTTATGGGCTTAGTTCGCGTATTTATTGGACAGACCTTGTGTTCTGCATTTATACTGATGAATGTGTGTATTTTGCATTCTGTTTGATTTAGAACTATCAGCAAACCCATCATTCTATTTAAAGAGCTGCAATTGCTCACTGTTCCTTCTTTATACATTTTTCAAGTGATAATGTACGTAAAGCAAAATACCTTTTCACAGAATTTAGAAGTTTATAACCACTACACAAGAAACAGAATCGATTATTATCTTACTAATCACAATACTAAATTGTTTGAAAAAAAAACAACTTATGCAGGTAGAAAATACATCAATAAATTGGCCACAAGGTTTAAAAAGTTGTGACAATTTAAGTCATTATAAAAAAAAAGCTAAAACAATATTTGATTGATGAAACATTTTATAGTGTGCACGAATTCCTTTGTAAATAATTTTGGTTGAAAAGTATTTAACTTCTAATTAAACAAATATTGTGTACTATTTGATAGAAAGGGGTTCACGACAAGCCTACTCAGTTAAGCAGTACGAGGGTTGCCTTTTATACGAGGGTTATTCGGAAAGTAAGGTCCGAATCTCCATAACTAAACGAACGTGACACAAACGTCGTATTGCGCATGCGCATTGACTTCTGACATACCTTGCGTGTAAAACGACACTATTTGCATTCGTATTGTTGCAATGTGCTGTTTACAGTATTAGTTCAAAATGTTTCAAACAATTGATCAGCCTGCCGACTGAAATTCGTTCCGTTATACGGTTTTTGACAGCAAGGAATATTTCAGCGGCAGAAATTTATCGCCAGATAACTGAAGTGTACGGCCTACTTACTTACTTACTTAACATCAGGGCGTTCAGGCCTAAACAGCCCCTCCTCACCGCGACCTAAAAGATCTTTTGTGATTGCCCCTATCCCTTATTTAAGCCAGACCCACACTTTCAATAAAGCGCAGGATCTGCCTGGGATCTAGTGCACTTACCTGGGAGGGTGTCAACACATCCTCACCCATCAGCGCTCTTCTTTTGCAGCCAACCACTTCGCAACTGCATAAAATATGCTCAGCCTTCTCTTCTGCCTCATGACAGAATCTACATAGGCTGTCTCCAGCAACTCCTATCTTGGATAGATGATACCCAAGATTACAGTGACCAGTCATCAGGCCCACTACCCTCCTCAAATCCTGTCTTCCTAGTCTATTATATATTCCAGCCTTCTTGCTGGAATAGGCAATAAATTTCTGTGCCTGTACACAGCCTGGCACCTTCTTCCAATAGGAGGTTTTAGCCTCCTCTTCCCAGGCCCTTACTATACTTCTATAGTAGCCCTCCCCAATTCCACAGAATGGCTCTGGGCCTATGAAGTGAGAGGCTGCACCCTTCTTAGCTAAGGCATCCGCTCTCTCATTTCCAGACACTCCCTGGTGCCCCGGCACCCAACGCAGCGTCACAACGTTACGCCTGGCCACGGCATTCAAAACTTCCCGACAGTCGTAGGCCAACCTCGACTCAAAAGTACAAGAACTCAAAGCCTTGATGGCCGCCTGACTATCGGACAGAATAAAAATGTGCGACCCATTGAGGCGCCTCTCAATGCACCTCTCCGCACAGACCTTAATGGCCAATATTTCTGCTTGGAAGATGGTTATGGTACATCCAAGGGCCATGGAAATCTTCCCACCGGCCCCCCAGACCCCCAATCCCGCTCTTCCGCTCATCACTGAGCCGTCAGTATACCAAACGGTACCTCCTTCCGGTATACCTGGTTGTTCCTCCGCCCACTCCTGCCGATCGAAAATTTCCACCTTCAGTGTGTCGGAGAAGTCGTATGTTCTGTTCATACGGTCCCGAGGACCACCCACCACACCCATCCCCTCAATCACTTTGAAGATCCTGGTGTGGCCCATCTCCTTTGATGGGACCCCTATCTTGTCCTCAAGCCTCAAGGCAGTTCTTATCGCCTCTTTCTTCACTTGAATGTGAAGAGGAGGCAAATCAAGCATCGCCTCCATCGCAGCCGTCGGACAGGTGCCCATAGCACCACATATCCCCAGGCAGGCCAGTCTCTGTAGCTTCTTCAGCCGATCCTGCGCCGTCCTCAGATTAGTTCTTGGCCACCATACAAACGCTGCGTATGTGACCATTGGCAAAATGATGCTCACATAAGCCCATTTTACCATATGAGGCCTAAGCCCCCAAGTCCTCCCAAACAGACTCTTGCATATCCATAAGGCCTTTGTAGCCTTCTCTATAGTTCTGGACATATGGCCCTTCCAAGACAGGCCTTTGTCCAGGACAACCCCCAGGTACTTCACCTCTGGGGAGTAGTTTAGCTCCACTCCTTCCAGAGTCAAAGCACCCAGAGTCATTGTCCTCTTCCTGGTAAACGGAACAACAACCACTTTTCCCGGGTTAATACGCAGTCCCTCCCGTTCACACCATGTGTGGACAAGGTTAAGGGCAACCTGCATACGCTCCCGGATGGTCGTCGCATGCTTACCTCTGACCAGGATCACCAGGTCATCAGCATAACTGACCACCTCGAATCCTTCCTCCGTCAGCTGAATGAGCAGCTCATCAATGACCAGTGACCACAGGAGGGGTGATAACACCCCACCCTGCGGACAGCCCTTTCTAGCCCTACCAGTCACCGACTTGCCCCCCAGGCGAGTCCTTATTTCTCTATCCCTAAGAACAGACCCGACCCATCTAATCACACTAGATTGGATACCCTTCCTCCTTGCAGCCTTCTCAATCGACATGAACAGGGTGTTATTGAACGCCCCTTCCACATCTAAGAAGGCACACAGGGCAATTTCTTGATCCCTCAAGCTCCCCTCAATCCGTGTTACCATATCATGAAGAGCCGTAATAGTAGACTTCCCAGTCTGGTAGGCATGCTGACACCCATGCAGGGGCCTTTCCTGTAGGGCCCCACCCCTGATGTGTCTGTCCACTACCTTCTCCATTACTTTGAGCACAAAGGAAGTCAGGCTGATCGGTCTATATGACTTAGGCTCAATTGGGGGTTTCCCAGCCTTCGGTATAAAGACCACCTCCGTCTCCCTCCAGCTCCTCGGTACATATCCAAGTGCACAACTGGCCCTAAAGATATGTAGCAGATGCCTAATTAGCTTGTTGCCCCCATTTTGCAACATAGCAGGGAAAATCCCATCAGGGGCAGCCGATTTGTATGGTCTAAACATACTCACAGCCCACTTGACCTTGGCAAACGTAAAGACCTCACAAGCCTCCCTTCTCGCCAAGGCCAGATCCCTTCCACGACCGCCCCAATTCTCCCTCTCCTCCTCATCTGGGCGGTCCACTAGCGAGCCGGGAAAGTGTGTCTCCAACAACACCTCCACCGTTTGCTCCATACTTTCAGTCAGGGTTCCATCTTCCCTCCTTAACTGTCCAATTGGATTTGAGTGGTCTTTGCTCAGAACCTTCCGAAGTCGTGCAACAGCAGGGGTTTCATTTACCCCCTCGCAGAACGACCTCCAGGCTCTTCTCTTGGACCTCCTCAACTCTTTATTATAGTTAGTTAGAGCCACTTTGTATTCACTCCACTCCCCATTATACTTGGCTCTATTAAACAGTTTCCTAGTCCTGGATTTCAACTTCTCCAGCCGACTATTCCACCATGGCACCCTTCTTACCATATTTCGTCTTTTCTCAGGGCAGTTATCACAAAAGGCCCTGTTAAGACGCTCTCTTACATTGTCTGCCACCCTTTCTAGTTCTATTACCGACCTAGGGGTGCCACAGACGTCCTCCATTTCAGACTGCACCTGTTCTTTAAAGCCCTCCCAGTCCGTCAACTTCGGTACCCTTCTACTCTCACTCCTCCCGACCCCCAGGCACATAGCAAAATCCACATACCTGTGGTCAGAAAGAGATGCCTTCTCAGAGACTCTCCAGTCTGTGATTTCATACCTCGTGAGCTCGCTAGTTATAGTGAGGTCCAAGACCTCCCTCCTCCTAGCAGTCACAAAGGTAGGCTCATTACCTATATTACTCAAATATAAATCATTACTAATTAAATATTCAAGTAGGTACTCACCTCTCCTGTTGGTGTTGGTAGATCCCCAAACGGTATGGTGTGCGTTTGAGTCACATCCAACCACCAACTCCTGGCCTCGTCTTCGGCAGCCTTCCACCAGCCGACGAAACTCCGCAGGGGGCATCTCATCGCAATCCCCCGGGAAGTAGGCGGAGGCCACAACAGCCTCTTCCCTCCTACTCCCCCTCTGCAACTCCACAGAGATTGCTACAAGGTCCCTAGTGACACACAAAGGGAAACACTTTAAATCATTTCTGATCACTATACATGATCTAGGGTTGGATATACTAGTATCATATATCAACTTACCATTTATGGAGGAGAGTCCGCAGATCCGTCCACCTCTACTCCATGGTTCCTGGACAAGCACCATATCCAGCGACTCCCTACAGAACCTTTCACCCAGCGCCGCTGACGCTGCCTTGGAATGGTGAAGGTTCACCTGGACGACGTTGCTCTTCAGTGTCGTCTGTGTTTCCCGTGGTCCCTCTTATCCTGCTTCTGCAGGAATTTCGGCCCACGAGCTCTTCCTCCTGGTTGGAGCACCTGCCGCCCCGTCCCCGACGGACCGGCAACGGGACTGCCATCCCTCCTTCCTCCACCAGATTTCCTTGAAGGACCCTTACCTCCCTTCTTAGGAGCTCTCCTCTGCGGTGGACTACCCACCGCCCGAGGAGACTCCCCCTTCTCCTCAGGTCCCTCCACCTCCGCTTGAGATGGACTTGCCACCACCAGATTCGGACACCCCTCCTCCACTGGCGGCTCCTCCATCTCCACTCCCTCCATCGAAGCCGGGGCCTCCTCACTAGCCCCTCCTTCCTTTACTGATGCTTGCTTGGGGACATCAGGACCCTTCCTCACCTCCGTCCCTTGCCCCCCAAGTGTACGGCCTAAGTGCGATGAGTGACAGCAAAGTATGTAAGTGGGTGAGAAATTTTAAGAATGGACGGGGCAATGTCCATGATGAACCGCGATCAGGCTGACCATCAGTGGTGACAGAAGATTTGGTTAATGCTGTGGAAGAAAAAGATTCGTGAAGACCAGCGATTCACAATTTCAAGTTTATCATTGGAATTTCTGAATGTGAGTAGAACAACTTTATACAAAATTGTGTCTGAAAATTTGCAATTTCACAAATTGTGTTCACGTTGGGTTCCCAGACTCCTTACTGAGGATCACAAAATGAAAAGAATGGCTTGTTCTCTTGAATTTTTGGACCAATACCATAGAGAAGGTGCATAACTGAACTTTTAGAGCATATTGTCACAGGGAACGAAACATGGGTTTCTCACATTACCCCAGAGTCGAAACGTCAGTCTATAGAATGGCGTCACACGTCATCGCCAGTCAATGTCAAGGCCAAGCAGACAATCTCAACACGCAAGATTATGGCTACAAAGTTTTGGGATAGACATCCCAAACTTGATAGTCTTGTTAGTCTTGGAGACTTGTTAGTCGAGTTTATGCAGCGAGGGACAACCATAAATTCCACCGTTTACTGCGCCACCCTGACTTATTTTCGACGCACAATACAGAATAAGCGACGTGGCCTTCTGACATCTGGAGTTTTGTTGCTGCACAACAATGCCAAGATTCTGCCATTCGAACTCAAAATCTGATCAGATGATTTGGATGGAAACAGGTTTTTCCACCTGCCGCATAGTCGAGACTTGGGACCAAGTGATTTACACTTGTTCTGCTACCTAAAGGAGTTTCTTGGTGGCAAGCAGTTTGGCACAGATGACGACGTGAAAGAAGCTGTTCAAGACTGGTTATCCTCACAGGCGGTGGACTTCTATGATACAGCCATACAAAAGGTTGTTGAACGTTATGATAAATGTTTAAATAAAAATGGAAACTATGTGGAAAAATAAAGAAAGATGTAACAATTTATACAATAAAAAAGGTTTTTTGAAAAAATCTTACATTGTTTATTTGCTTTTAAAAATTGGACCTTACTTTCTGAATAACCCTCGTATTTCGGGAATGGACAATACTGGTGCTGCAATCTGTTAGCCAATATCGTTATCTTAAAGTTCGACTTTTTTTTGACAGATTGCACTTTGTTTTGCTTGTACAGTCCATTGTTGTGTTGTTTAGTAGTGACTTGAAATTGTTATCTCGGTCAAAAAATGGAGTTAAGTCGTGAAGATTTTCGTGCAATTATTTTTTACAACTTTCGACATGGATTCTCTCAACAACAGTGCACCAATGAACTTAATATATAATCGGGCGTATAAATCGTGGGATGGCATCATTGTTTCAGTTGCCAAAAGTTTACTTTTCACAATATCACTGTTGATTGAAGCAAGCTGTTACAATTTATATTCAATTAAAATTTTTCTCTACCTCAGCACATCTGATATTACTGCTTCGTGAGTGTCGGTACATTCTAGAATTCGATATCTTCATTTTATCGTGAAAAACAAGTTTTTTTATTCTGAACAGTTTTATAACGGCACTTGAACTAAGCGTCGGTGAAAAACTAGCTTAAAATAAAAGTTGTGGATTTTTTAATGTCCTACAACTTAAATTACACATATTTTTGCAGTAAAATGCATAAAGGCCACAATCTTTAAAATATAATTTTTAACCACTAGAGCACCACAGCCTCCAAGAATTTCAGCAGACATGTTACTTAACCTATTTTTTAGAGCATAAAAATGTAGTAAATAAAGGCAAGAAAAATCACAAAAATCTTTAAAAAAGCTCTTTAAATAAATCACAAAGAAGTGAAATATCACATGAATAAACTGCTATTGCTCGCGTCGCAGCTGCGTGTAGTTGTTGTGGAATGCAGTGCGTGCGTTGTTATAGTAGTGGGAGAATGAATGAGTGTTAGTCGTGTTTCACAGCTATAGATGCATTTGTAGTGGTAGCGTCTACTAACTGGACTAAAAACATATTCTTATCATCCGGCGCATCAATTTAACAAATATTTACCAAATTAAATTATTAACTTGGTCAGATTCATAATATTTAACTTACCATTTTATATCAAAATATGTAAATAAATGAATGTAATAACAAATACAAACAAATATGTTAAATACAGAAAGTTTGAAAATGAATGTTTTGTATCAGAGTAATACAACAATTTTATTATTCTCCCAGCATGCGTCACTCATTCATTTTTTTTTCATCGTGGAGACTCCAAAGGGAGTATAGGACATGTTAAGATAAAATTGATAAACTGAAAGTTTATCACCAGTGATAAATTCATCTTTTACCACCAAAAATTGTTTTTGCTACTGCTTACTTCAGTAGGCTTGTCATGAACCCTATTAAATCAAATATCACACACAATGAAAAATAAAAAAATCAAATGCAATGATAAATTCATCACTTACCAATAATTTCCTCATGCCACTGCTTAACTCAGTAGGCTTGTCATGAACCCCTTTGTATCAAAGTACACAATATTTGTTTAATTAAAGTTAAATAACAAAACTATTTAGAAAGGAATTCATGCAAACTGTAAAATGTTTCTTCAATCAAATATTGATTTAGCTTTTTTTAAAATGACTTAAATTGTCACAACTTTTTAAACCTTGTGGCAAGTTATTGATGTATTTTCTAGCTGCATAAGTTGGTTTTTGTTCAAACAATTTAGTGTTGTGATTAGCAACATAATAATCGATTGTGTTTCTTGTGTATTGGTTGTGAACATCTAAATTCTGTAAAAAGGTATTTTTCTTTACGTACATTATCACTTGAAAAATGTAGAAAGAAGGAACTGTGAGCAATTGGAGCTGTTTAAATAGTGATCTGCATGAGGTAAGGTGGTTGACTCCCATCATACACCTAATACCTTTTTTCTGTATTGTTAAAACCTCTTTCCATGTTACCCTGTGATGAATTACCCCATACTAATATGGCATACCTGATATGAGATAAGCTGCTATAAGCAATTGTTTATCATTTAATCTGGCATACCTCACCCGTACCCTTCACCCTGTAACCGCCGCACAATACCCTGTTACCCATTTGACCCAATGTTTGTGGTACGTAACTTAATTAACATGATGCGGTATTCCACCGTTTGGTTCTCTATGTATGCGTGTAGGGGGAAGATATGAAGTACAGGCCAACTCATGAGGCCAAATGAGATGTGAGTTGAGTATGCGCAGTAGCAAAGGAAGTAGTGGGGGTAGTGGGGGGGGGGTTCAGAGCCAGTGCGTTCCCAGTCACCAAACAGTGAACATCCGTACGGTAGGTCAAAAAAAATAGTGTTTCGGTTTTGTAGTCCAGTCGGTTTCTTTAGAATAGTACCTTACATACTATGAGAAGTGATTTTCTTTTATTCGTTATGGAAAACCAGTTTATTTAAAACAGTGTAATTGTGTATACTATTTAAAATAGTGTGTCAGTGTTAGTTTATTTATTTTTTATTTTGTTTTATCCCATGCGGCAAGAAAACCTCATGTTTACTGTCAGTTTATTTAAAACAGTGTAATTAGAAAGTAAAGATGATGTTGTATTGCGACTTCCTCCGTACCATCCCGATTTGAACCCTACCGAGTCCGTTTGGGCTGCAATTTAATTTAATTTAATGATGTAATGATTTGATTTAATTTTAATGATGTCAGAAAACTATGCGATGACTTTTTTACTACCTACATTTTCTGCCGATAACTGGAAATCTCGATACGAACACGTCTTAGGTTAGAAATTGAACTAATGCAAAACGAATATACTTTAGATGACGTGATTTATAGTGCGGTAATAAATCATAATACTGACAGTGACGATTCAGACGAGGGTTATTCAGGAAGTGAGATTTCCGGCGTGGAAGACTTGTGATATGTCGTAGTAGGGCGTACATTAAGATTGAATTTCCATAAAAGACAACATCTGCATATAAGTGGTAAGTTTTAATTTCATTTCGGTAATAGTACAAGAGAAAATTAAGTCTTATTTGTAACTAAAAGTATAACAATAATGTGTGTGTCTATGTATGTGATAAACAGCAGACAGAACTTTGTAGGCAGGCTGTGGTCACACTGACAAGTGTGGGGAGCAATATACCCCTCTCTTTCTAAATACTTGTTGTGCGCAACTGACAATTCATTTGGATGTTACCGGCGTGTAGGTGTAATGAATGAATGAATGAATGAATGAATGTTTGTAGGTGGGAGTGATGGTGATGGGAGCTGCAATGCGCTGGATCATGTGGAGTGTTACAATGTGGTGACTAACCAGTGGAGGTCTGTTGCACGTCTGCCATACCCACTGGTCGGCGCGGCTGCCACCTATCTCAACAAAACCATTTATGTCACTGGAGGATACAACCAACACATCGGCATCAACAATAAAGTCTGGGTGAGCCTCTCTCTCTCTCAATCTCTATATATATATATATATATATCTCAAAAACTTAAACAAAAATGCCTTTCACTGTCTCTTAACAAAAGCCATGAGCAAGTGGCTAACTACCACAATTTCTCTTACCACAATTCAAAAATTCAAAAAGGAAATTAAAGATATGAAGAAGCTATTCTTCGACAGTTTCGTTGACACCTGGTAAAAAATCTGGTGTGAAACACTCACACAACTTTCTCTTGCCAATGCAAATTATTTACAATAAACCTAACATTAGTAATAAAACATTAGAAGTAAACAAAAAACTAATCTCAAAAAACATATCCTTATTTTAATCATGAGTGAAAGACGCAAAATGAAAATCTACCTCAGTTTGGCCTAAAAATACGGAAAATCACTCTTTTACGCTAAACTAGGCTCTGTTAAGAAAAAATGCTTGGAATAAAAGTTGTAGATCTTTTAATTTCCTATAAATTTGATTATATATACTTTTGTCGTAAAATGACATACTAAGGACGAAATCTTTAAAAAAAATTGATTTTTCACACGTTTTCATGAAAAAAAAACATAATAGCTGATTACCGCTAAACTAAGCGCTATTCAAAAAAATGTTTGAAGTAAATGTTGTAGGATTTTAAATTCTGTACAACTTTTATTATATAACGTTTTGAGCTAAAATGCATATTAAAGCCACAATCTTAAAAAAACAATTTTTTTACGTGATAAAAGCCTCACCAAAAATTTCAGCAAACATGGCACCTACCCTATCTTGTAAAGCATAAAATATGTAGTGAACCAGGCAATTTTTAAAAAACTCGTAGGACCAGTTTTTGAGAAAGTTGCAAAAAAGTGAAAAATTACACGAATAAACTACTACTTCTGGTTGCCCGATTTTGATGAAAATGTTCGTGTCGGGACCGGTAGTGGTATGTAACTTAAGTTTTAAGTTCGTACGATGTTCCGTTCTTGAGATATTCTGTTCACACACACACACACACACACACAGACCAATCGCTAAAAACATTTTTGTGTGGGTTCAGGGGGTCTTTAAACGTATATATCCAGTGAAGAGTGGATTTGTTAAAATCGACATGAAAACAATACTTTCCTTCCTACATATTCATATAGGCAAGAGAAAGTAATGTGAGTTTGTGTGACAGCTGTATTAAAATGTGCTTTTGATTTATCTCAAGTTACAGATTTTGATATGTTGAGTGAATGAACTGAACAAAGGTTAAGATGTTGGTTTTGTTTGTTGTGTCTCGTGCTGTAGTTGCTGCACGAGGAGTGTCAGTCGTGGCATGAAGGCCCCCCCATGTTGCACAACAGAAGCTACCACTGTCTTTGCAACGTCAATGGAGTTCTCTATGCTATCGGCGGCTCAGGTAACCAACTCACGTTATTTAATAGCTACAGAGTATTTTATTGAAAACGCAACCCAACGTTAAAAGCCACAATCTATGGCATACTTTTATTTTCCGTACTTTACAAATTATTAATTAATCTAAATTATTATTTTACAAATGAATAGCAAATCGCAATGAATTTAACCTTTTATGTTTACAGTAATGTTCAAAGTAATTTCCTGCGACTTCAATACAGATACGAATTCGTTTAATGACATTTGCAGCAACCTTTCTTAAAGTCTGTTCACTAATGCTTGAAATCGCACTTGTAATGTTAGTTTTTAATTCATCGATCGTATGAGGGTTGTTTTTGTAAACTTCAACTTTTAAAGAACCACGTAGGAAAAAGTCTGCTGGTGTAAGATCTGGGGATCTCGGAGGCCACAAATCTTTCGATACTAAGCGGTGATTAAAAAATTCCCGTAGCATTGCTAGCGTTTCATTTGCAGTATGACATGTAGCTTTGTCCTGTTGAAACCAACAATTTCGGTCGTCCAAATTCAACAATGAAATGAACTGTTCGATTAAATCACTATAATCTACACTGTCTACAGTACTGTCAAAAAATAACAACCCTATTATACGGCTGCGGGAAATTGCACACCAAACACCAATTTGACGTGAGTGCAATTCTTTTTCATGGAAAGCATGAGGATTTGTTGCACTCCGTATTCTACAGTTCTGACTATTCACATAGCCATCTAAATGAAACCAAGCCTCATCACTAAAATAAAAATGATTCAAAACAGTTGAATACCATTTTCTTCAACCAAATATTGAAACCACCGACAATATTGTAATCGTTTCTGATGGTCTGTAGCTTTCAGTTGATGAGTTACGCCAACTCGATAAGGATGCAAATGTAACTTTTTCGTAGCTCTGAAAACAGTAGTTAATGTTAGCCCAGCTTGCGATGATAATCTTCTAAGCAATTTTTTAGGTGATTGAGTCAAACGATTTTTCAAATCTTCGAGAACTTCCGCGGTTAACTTTGTTGGCTGGCAAGGTGGTTTCTCATCGAGTACACTCCCAGTTCTACGAAATTTATTTATCAAACGCAATATTGACGATTTATTCGGAACAGCAGAACGGGGAAATTTCAACTGAAACTTATCTTGCACACATTTATAAGATTTACTCGCTATGTAAGTCTGCAATAAACATTCAGTTCTTCCTTTGAAAAAACCACTGGTGACACAATATAATGAAACTACTGCTGTCACCACACTAATGCTTGACTAAAACATTTTAACTGTCTTAGGTAGTTGGCCTTGAGTACATACCGATTGGGGGACAGAAAATTTACCGATGTATTACTTCTATCTGTATATAATTAGCGTTGCGTCCTTAATAAAACACCCTTTAGATAGTGGTCTGAGACAGGCAGTGTTCATAACAGAGTGAAGAAGATCAATTAAAATACGGGCAACTTATTGTTTTCATATGATCTGATGAAATTAACAGATCTTCAAGTGTGGTTTAAAATTCAGCTAGAAAAATGGTAGAGTGTAGAGCCAACTGTAACTGTGCAATCTACGGCAAAAATTGTGTTCCATTTGCAGAGTAATTTTCAAATTTCTGCAAAGTGAAACTGAAGAGCATGCATTATTCTTTTATTATTATTTTTATCTATTTAAAGGATTAATAACAGCAGTTGTGAAATGCGTAACGTATTCAATTTGGTATAATTTGTAATAAAATTAAAAGAAAAGAATAGAATAAAATGTAAATAATTCTATTTTATGTAATAATTTTCACTGTGGAAAGCAGAAGTCTAATTATTGGAACATGTTCCATTAAATAACCACAAATTGTCTACATTAAAAAGACATTAAGTTACTGTTCTGGAAATAAGTGACAATAATGTCACCGCCACTCCTTCTAATTAATCATTTACTGTGTTGCCGGCTTCAATAGTTCTCACGGCCCTTGACGGCATAGCAACAAAGCTTTCGGCTGCGCACCGCAAAGGCCTTTGTCATCAATGCCAAGCCAGTAGCCGCTCTCTGCCACAGCGCTCTCGGCAGCTATATACAGAGCACTGGACTGAGCCGAGTCGAATTAATTCTAATCAAGACATCGAGGGATTCACTTGCACCAGACAGCAGACGAGACGTCCACCACGGCACACGGCCACCAGACTCCAGCGAGAACTAATCGACGACCCCGCAAGAGAGAAGATGATGCTTCCGCTCGCCGACCCGTCGCCGTAAGCCGTCGACCGGACTGTCATCGCTTGCTGACGCGAGCGATGCCCACAGCGATCCCTCGATCGAGTCTTGCGCCCACCGGACCCGACGAAGCAGCCATCGACGCACTACTGCGAGGGAAGAAGATGACGTCTCCGCTGGACGACGACACGCCGTGTCGCCCAGCTCCTCGACCGCCACGACGACTCCGACTGACCCCTCTCCAAGACAACCACCGCTTAATCGGCCCTTTTCAGGGCCACCAGATTAATAAGACCACCAGATTAATCCCCATCCGGTGACAATAAATATAACATTCAAACTTTAGACAAAATGCATATTTTAAAAAATATTAATAATAATCATTTGATAAATGAACAGTTGCAGTTTGACAATGATAGTTGGTTAAAATCTATCATAAATTTTATATATAATAAAATTTAGTTGCAATTTATGAGACAGATATAGCATTTATAGCAGTAAATTATTCCATTTTATATTCAGTTTGATTCAAACCATTGACAAAGGAAGAACTTTTATTATTATCATTACCTGAAGAAGCGGTGCGCACCGCGAAACTACTTGTAAGGAGGATTTTGAAAGCAGTGTCAGGTAAATTACAAAGTTTTTTATATATATACATAAAACAATGTATTAATATGGCTTCTACTGCTATGATGCTAACTATTAACTTAAATAATTATTATAGTGGTTAAAAATATTGCTGGAACGCATCAACTCTGCTCCTTACAAATTTTGGAGAGTGCAGAGTTCCAGAGTAGCTTCGTGGAACAGGCCCCTTCCAACCAAAAATTTGGATTCTTCGGACAATTTTGTATTTAATACCGGGTACGGCATAAGTCGCTACCCCGAACATTTATATATATTATGCATTGTAAGGTTATGAGCATCACAACTAATTAACTTCTAGTATTTCCTTTAATAATAAAATAACTTACATTTTTGTGATTTAATTGAACTGCTCAAAGTGTCCACCGTTATTCTCGATACATTTTAAAGCACGTTTGGCTACCGATTTACAGATCGTTTCACGTAGCTGTGAATTGTTACCAAAAACGTTTTGAAACTCTTTCTCGATTAAGTCTTTCAAATGTTTCGTATTTCTTGATTTAGTCGGAAAACCTTGTCTTTTAAAATAGCCCACACGGCGTAAGATCTGGTGACCTTGCCGGCCATTCAACAGCATCGCGTTTGCCTACCCACTCATTGCAATGTTCATTCAGGAATTCTCAAACGATTAAACCATAATGAGGAGCTGTTGCACCATCTTGTTGCCGGATAAGAATATGCCTAGTACAGTATAATACCGATTATCCGTGGTAATTGGGGGGATAACTATACCGGCTAACCGAAAAACACGGATAATACAACCCAATCGGTCGAGACCACCTACGTCATAAACAAAACCACCAGTTACGTGTATGTTTTATTCTACTGATTCGGAAATATATAAACAAATGGTATTGAAATAAAAATATTTACTACATAAATTTATATAAATCTTACCTTAAACTACGTAACAAAAAAAAAATCACAAAAAATCTGTTATTTTACTTTGTTTCGATACGAAACAAAGATACTACGATACGAAATAAGTTTATGTCTACATTAATGTACCTGGTCATTGTTGTCGTAATCGAATAATATTATCGTAGTAAATCACAATAATTGTAATAATTACAATGGCGAAAATATCGGGAGTTGAAAAGTTTTAATTTGTAAAAGTTATACAGTACATACGTAATTAATTCTTCTTGCCGGCCGGGTTGGCGTTGTTGGTAACGTGCTCGCCTCTCATCACGCGGTCTTGGGTTCGAATCCAACTCGGACATGGCATTCTTTCATACGTTACAAAATATTAATTTCATCCTTCACCGTCTGCATTAGCAGCAATTTGCAAAACAATCGGACGATAAACCAAAAAAAAAAAATTCTAGTGATCGCACGGTTAATCCAAACCCCGGTTAAACGATCCACGGAAAATCGGTACTCTACTGTACCATCAAAAATAGGACTATTGGCTGGTTCAATCATAACTTCCCTCTGCATATCTGTGTACTTTTCTGATGTTACTGTACCTTTGAAGAAATAAGGACGTATCACACCAACGCTGCAAATGCCTGCCCGAACAGTGATGCCTGGAACATTCAATTCTTCTTCAATGACTTGGAAGGGATTCCAATCAGACCAGTACACACAATTATGTCTGTTTATCCTGCCATTTAATTTAAAAGTTGCTTCATGAGACCACAAAAATTAGGATCCGCTTCATCACGAATCGTATACCACTCACAAAATTCTAAGCGTTGGTCAGGATCGTCTTCATGTAGAGCTTGCAGTTAGGCCGGCCTGTATGGTTTCATTTGTATCGTTGATAACATTCTTCTAACACTTCTATCCGAAATGATTAACTCTGTGGAAGCACGTCTTGCTGATTTATTTGAAGGATTGACAAATGATTGTGCAACCTGGTGTAAATTTTCTTCTCAGTAGTAACTGATACAGGGCGACCAGATCCGGGTAAATCATTGACTGAACCTGTGCTTTCAAAGCGTTTATTTAAATTTCAACTTTTCCTACACGGCGGCAAAACATTAGGAAATTTTATGCAGAACCGATCACGTACTTTATTGTAATTACAATCAAATTTGCTCCACTGCTGTACTATAAATACTCTCTGTTGAAGTGACAGTTTTCTATTCATAATGAAAGACGTCTTTAACCGTAACAAATGAATATGTGGGAGTAGCAACTAACCCGAATACACGAGTAGAACTGAAACGGCAGATGTGTAAACGTACTGGCGTTCAAGGTGACCCCCCACCACTTCAGTGAGTGAACGTGTAATTTTCTAGCCACTTATGCCGCCCGCACACGGTATGAAACTCTTAAATATTTAATTTCATCACATAACAAACATTTTGTTACAAAATCGAAAAAAAGATGGTTCGCGAAGGTTCCAGAATTTCATTCATGAAATGGTACAGAGTAGATGAAAATAGTTAGAAAGGAATAATAAGACAAAAATAACAATAACACAATAGTAACAATAATTGACAATAGGACATCCAAGTGACAATGAAGGGGTTTGTCTATTCATAAAAATTAATTGTAATAACTATCGTGTAGGATAGATAAAAGGTCGGGTATTGTTGTACAACTATTTGTGAAAGGGTCGGCCTGTAACAACTTTTATTCTATTTACAATAAGACCTATTGTTGACTTGTTTACAACGGATTTTTCTAGCACTCACTTATAAAGGGTTATTTTTTTTGTACTCTACTTTTTCTGGAATGATCTTTTTAAATGAGTATATAAAGAGACCCCCGAGCGCGGTCCAGTCAGTATTCGTGTGATCTTTGTTGAGCGATTATCGGTACATTATTTCAGGTTAACGGTTCCGAGGTATTGTTATACCGTCTTTGTGAGTGTATGTATTGTGTAAAGTTAATGTGCAGTTTGTGTGTATTCAGTTTCATTGCCGGCCGCATTGGCGAAGTTGGTAACGTGCTCGCCTCTCATCATGCGGTCTTGGGTTCGAATCCCATTCAGGCACGGCATATTTTCATACGTTACAAAAAATCATTTCATCATTCACCGGCTGCATTAGCAGTAATTGCAGAACAGTCGGACGTTAAACCAATAAACAAAAAAAAAAAAAAAAAAAAGTGATTGTAAGTAGTGCTAAGTGAATTATTAAGTTATTTATCGTTTATAATTTATTCTAAGTAAATGATTAAGTTATTTATTGTTTATTATTTATTCTAAGTGAATTATTAAGTTATTTATTGTTTATTATTTATTCTAAGTGAATTATTAAGTTATTTATCGTAATAAGTCACTTTAATTAGTTGATTATTTATTTAAGCATAATAAATATTTGTATTGTAAACACTAGTGTACTAATTATTCAATAACCTAGATCCCGAAACGGACCTTAGCGATAAGTGTCACAATATTGTTACGGTTGTTCTTACCGTTTCTTCTATTTTTACAGTTTTCGTGGATTTTAGGGCCCTGAATAGAATTTTTTGAGCCTTCCGGCTAAAAATTTTAATTCTACGGAAAAATTTACGTTCATTAATTAATGTAAGTTACTCGTAAATATTTTTCAGGTGTAAAATACATTTTACAAAACATCAGAAAGCGTAGATAATTTTCAAGGTCACTGTAACCTTGAAATTTTGCTAAAATTGAAAAATGTGAATCTCTCACCCAGAACCCGTTGGCAACATGGATAAATGGAGGGGCTTATGCCAGAGTGAACCATCTACAAATTCATGTTTTTTTCAGTATTGGACTTTTTAATTCAATTTGGAATTGTAAATTTCCATTTTACAAGAATAAAACTATCGAAAAAAATTCCCTTGCAAGCTACTTTTCTCTTGGTTCATAATGACGTATGAAAATGAGTAACTGTCGACAACTACGTCGTCACCGCCAGCCTGGAGGAGTCCTTGATGACGCCGGTCAACGCTTTGTACAGGCGGCGGCTACACCTCGCCCGCCACAACTAAAGATTAAACAGTCATTCCATGATTTTCCATAGACTCCCTACAAACATCCCTATAAATATTTCTTACTAAAAAAAAACAAATAACACCCCTCAAAATTTAGTACTATACCCCATCACCTGTAAATTCACTCTTCCTTCTCATCAATATCAAATCTCGTCAAATGTTTACAAATTTTGCCAACAAATTAGCAACAATAAAACCATTCCCGACTAGAAAAAGCGTCCCTTCCCGACACAATGTTCTTTCTGTTATCTTGATTCCGAGCTAATCTTTTCACCAGTTATTTATCTGTAATTCCAAATAAAGAACAATCCCAAAAAAAGTCCCTTCTATCCAATTCTCCTCCGAAAGACAAGGTAGCCTAACTACGACATTGTTATCCCGAGCGCAAACTCACTTCTTCCAGGACTCGGACTCGATGAAAATTAACTACTTTACATTTTCGTCATGGCATTAACTCAAAAGTGAAAATTTTGTACAGTCCAACTTCTATATATCGAAATTCTCTATATATTAAAGTATTTCCTGAGTCCCGTGAAATTTTAAATGAAAAATGCTTCTTTATATCGAAAACAAATTCTATATATCGAATTTAATTTTAGTGAAAATATAAATAGAACTCCATATAGCCCTCCCATGACACACTAGTCAATCCAAAACATTGAGAGAGAGAGAGAGAGAGAGAAAGGGTGAGAGTGAGAGGGGGAGGGGGGGAGAGAGAGAGCAACGTGACAATACAGTACGTCAGTACATTGACCACTGTGGTCCACGTACAAGGGTAATGTGATACGTTCTTTCTGTGGAGAATTGCCCCAGAATTCACACGAATTAAAGAGAATTCACACCCGTGTTGACAATAAAACAAATTTTATTGTAAACAAATACTGTTTTAACGTAATATGGCTACGGTCTAGTAATCTCACTTAATATAAGTAGCAGTCATAATGGGAAAAAAAACAGCGTTTCTCTTTATTGAAGTTTCTATAAATCGAATTTTTTATGAGGAACGTACAATTTTGATATATGGAGGTCCGACTGTAGTTGGTTCACTCTGGCATAAGCCACTCCAAATGCGGTTGTTTCAATCGATCCTAGAATAGCATACCCTACTTGTACGGTATGCTACTATAAGAAAAATGCTACTATATAAATGCTATGGTATGCTACTATAGTGGTAGGTAAGGGTGTTTCTACGTTAGAACGTTACAAGTTGTGTTGTTTGCTTTTCTAGGAGAATCCGGAGAAACTCTGACAAGTGCAGAATGTTTGTTTGCCGGTCAAGATTTTTGGATCCAAGTTGAACCTCTTTTGACGCCTCGATCGCATTTCGCTTGTGTTTTGATCGGCAATGAAATATGCGCAGTTTTTGGAAAAGATTCGATCCACACGATTGAAAAGTAACTATCACAAATTGTCGATTCTCTTTCATGTCTTCTAATCTTTAGTGGTTTTCTTTGTCCTGCTGCATGGTCTCTCATGGTACAACCAATCACCTGTTCTGTGACGTCCTCACTCGGTGGCGGCCCACAAATATATTTATATGTTAATTTTTAAGTTAAAAAGTAGCTGTTTATATGTAATGTAGACTACATTATTTTTACCTAACATATAATACATATATACATGTTTGTCTATGATTTTATAAATTGAATACATGTAGATAACCGATTGAGTACATTCTATCTTTATTCCACGATTAGTATTGAATAAACAAACGCAACCGTGTAATTTTTATAAGAAATTTACTAAATTGAACACTTTAAATACAGTACATGGGTTACAAAAACAGTTTGAAAATATAAAAATCAAGTCCAAATCCATTATGATGGTCAAAATTATGAAGAAATAATAACACATAAACTAGTCAACTCTCGATTATTGTTTACTTTAAAACAAACTGAACTGTAGCCGTCTTCCTTTTTGAGCTGCAAACTCGTCCACAACTGGATCTGGATCCGACATTAAAGGAAAACTTAACTCTCTTTCTATGGATACAATCGCCAGGTTACTAAGTCTTTGCCCTGCCATAGATAAGGTTTAATTCGTCTCATTTGCGATACGTAAATATCGTAACCATTATTGTTTGCCATCTTGTTGTGGATAAAAATCCCCGTTCTTTTATTGTTTCTGTCAAGAAGTCATATTAAAAACGGGTGGGGGTGGGGGTAGGACCGCCACTCTCCTCACCTTCACTGTAGTTCAAGGACACATTAAATGTGTTCAAGTGGAGGCATGTTTGTGAATATTTCTAAAGAACTCTGCTTCTTTATGATGCCAACTGTAAGTGAAATAGTGTTAAATCAGTTGCTGTACGGTATTTGGTTCTAAAACCTAAATTAGTAGCACATGAGGCGAATTTGGACGGACAGGAATCTTTTTTCTGGCCCACAAACTGACGGATCAGAAGCAAAGTGTGGTGTAAGGTGTTATTGTGATGAAGAAGGAAGCCGTTGGCCCATTTTCTGGCTTCTTCCTCTCTGCTTTGTTTCACTAACATTCCGGTATGCCCTTGTAATAATTAATATTTGGAGTTTACAATAGTTCCGTTTGGAACAAACTGTGATCACACTTTACCTTCACTAAAAAAATCAAAAAAATCTGGTGTGAAACACTCGCACAACTTTCTCTTACCGATGCAAATAATAACCAATATAACCTAACATTAATAATAAAACATTAGAAGTAAACAAAAAACTAATCTCAAAAACATAACCTTATTGTAATCATGAGTGAAAGATGCAAAATGAAAATCGACCTCAGTTTGGCCTAAAAATACGGAAAATCACTCTTTCACGCTAAACTAGGCTCTGTTAAGAAAAATGTTTGAAATAAAAGTTGCAGATCTTTTATTTTCCTATAAATTTGATTATATATACATTTGTCGTAAAATGCATACTAAGGACGAAATCTTTAAAAAAAATTGATTTTTCACACGTTTTCGTGAGAAAAAAAACATAATCGCTAATTACCGCTAAACTAAGCGCTATACAAAAAAATGTTTGAAATAAATGTTGTAGGATTTTAAATTCTCTACAACTTTTAATATATAAATTTTTGTACTAAATTGCATATTAAAGCCGCAATCTAAAAAAAAACAACTTTTAAATGTGAAAACAGCCTCGCCAAGAATTTCAGCAAACATGGTGCCTACTCTATCTTGTAGAGCATAAAAAATTTAGTAAACCAGGCGACTTTAAAAAAATTGTAGGACCAGTTTTTGAGAAAATCGCAAAAAAGTGAAAAATTACACGAATAAACTACCACGTCCGGTTGACCGATTTTGATGAAAATGTTTGTGTCGGGTCCGGTAGTAGTATCTAGAGTCTGTCCACGCCACTAAGAGTACTCCGACGTAGGCAACCACCAACACAGTGTAATGAGCATGCGCATTAATTTAAAATACCCACAGCATGATCCAAAAATAAATTCCATAAACACTAATAATTATTCGCTCTAAGCTTAATATATTAAAAACACGCTCAATTCATTTGTTAGAAAATGTTTTATAAATCGAACATTAGTTTACCATTAATAACTAAAACTTTTACTATTGTTACTCTTACGTTGTTATTTTTCGTTACATTATTTACTATTATTACATTATTATTTATGATTAGTAGGTTTTTATTTTAGACTCAGTTTTATTTTATTTTTAGTCACAAGTAATATAAGACTAATGCGCTTGAATTATAACAGGAGAGTAAACAATTCCAGTGATTCGTTGTTTATCATTTCAGATTGTTTATTTCGTATCATTAAAATTAATGTGTGTGACTAGTTTAATACAGCTGTTTGCACTTACCCGTGTTTAACTCATTTTTAGTGTCATCAGTTATCTTTTGGAATTCTATCGGTTCGTTTCGATTTTCTTCATAGACAGAAGTTGGAAAGTTTTGTAAGGTGTGTTTTGTTAACATGCGTGGTAGTGAATGTGTTGAGTTTTTGAAACATAAAAGCGGTAAACATTAAAAGGTAGAAAAAAAATTGTTTTGTTAAATGTAATGGTTAAAATAATTAATTAAAGAGTTTTTATGAAACTAAAATAATTACAAGTAATCTGAAAGGTATAATTGAAAACGCTTAAAGGATAATGTTGAAAAATGGATGATTTTGATAAATGTGTCGTTGGTAGGTTGGTGTTGAACTTTCGTTTAACAGAGCATCGGCTTTAAAGGTAAAAGTTTTAATGGCTTTCTAATAGTTGTTGTAAGGTAAGCGAAAATGTGGCGACCATTTATTAATTAATTAATAACACAAGAAAACAAAAGAAATAATTTGATATTAGGTAAAAATATTCATTAAAACTTTTCTGTAAAAAGGAAGCAGAACTTTGCGTTATTAAAATTTTGTATGTATAAAAATTAATCTATAAAATGTCGCATGGAAGTGAAATTATTTACCGTAAAAACATGGATAGAAAACAGTAGTAGATATTTTCTGGTTGGTTAGTAACGCGGGAAAACAAGAATGTCTCAATGTGCACAGCTGTACGCTGTCCAGTATACATGATTTCCCTTTCTCTTTCTGTTCACCAGTCACAAATGCGGGAACAAAATTCACTCTCACTTGTCTCATTTGCAAATCTGTTTGGACTTGTGCGAAATCGTTAGGTCTTTGGTAAGCTCTTACAAAGCAAAGCCTGTTTGAATGAACCAGTTTTGACACTTACTGTTCGTTCTCGTCTGTTTTTGAGATCAAAGGACATTTTTTTGCGTTCTGGAGACTCCAGGAGGAGTATAGGACATGTCGTCAGATATAACACCTGAAATACATATAACAATCACACAATGTATCACTACTATCAACAAAGAAATTCTTGTACGCTATGAAAAGTTTCACTGATCAAGTAATTTTTCAGATTTTTTTCAAAGAAATTTAAATCCTCACAACACTTTAAAAATTGGGGTAATTTATTCATGAATTTTCTCCCTGCATAAGTAGGTTTTTGTTCAAACAATTTTGTGGAGTGATTAGCCACATAATAATCATTTCTGTTTCTCGTGTTATGATTGTGAACATTGAAATTCTGCATAAAATTATTTTGCCTAACATACATAATCACCTGAAAAATGTAGAGGGAGGGAACTGTAAGCAATTTAAGCTGCTTAAATAGTGGTGTGGATGAGGTTAGCTGGTTAGCTCCCACCATACACCTAATAGCTTTCTTTTGAATTTTAAAAACCCTATTCATATTACCTGAGCTAGAATTATCCCATACTAAGATACCATAACGGATATGAGACATCCCAGCGATTGCTCATCTTTAACCGACGTATTTCTGTGTTTAAATCGCTCATTGTCTTCATTGGCAGCACATTATTGTCTTACTTTTGTCAGCTTCTTTGGTACTTAATGAAAACAATACTTAATGAGAAATCTATGATGCACGACCTCACTCTTCAGGTTCTGGAAACAGACTGACGAGTTGCAACTTGTTGAAACTTGACTCTGACTCAAAGAATCAAGCTGTCAGACGTATTTTACAAATGGATGTAGAGTTAGCAGTTTGTTTGTAATAAAATAATTTATCGGATTTTTTATCGCACTTTGTATAACCTCATTGGAAAGGTTCTAAATTGAGATGATAGTTTTATTTGGGGCGGTTAAAAATAATAATTTGAGTACTATTTGTTGTTTGTACACGCTTCACTAACACTCCAACATCATCTCAATCTTATACACGAATGGTGTAAAACATGGAAAATAAAACTTAATACGACAAAATCCCTTCACGTAACTTTCACACTCCGCGATGGTGATTGCCCACCAGTATACATAGACAATGAACCTCACAAAGACAGATACGGTCAAGTATCTCGGTCTGACTTTCGATAAACGACTAACTTGGAGCACACATATCAAACGGAAACGTTTATTACTGAATTCCCGACTTAAACTTCTATATTCCCTACTTCACAAACGATCAAAATTACCAATGGCACAAAAATTACGCATATATTGTTCTCTTTTGAAACCTATTTGGACCTACGGATCCCAAATTTACGGTTCAACCAAACCCTCTAACTTGCAACGAATTCAAGCATTCCAGTCAAAAACATTACGCCTTATAGCAAATGCACCTCTTTACGTTAGCAACAAAACCTTACATACAGATTTGAAAACACCACTTGTACAAAATTCCATCGAATACCTATACAAACGCTTTCACGACAAGACACACGAACACGAGAACCCCCTGGTGCGTTCACTTTCCTCCGTCCATTTACCTGATAATCCCCCTAGACGCCTTAAAAGACGCTGGAGTAGAGACCTGCTAGTTTGATATACAAATTTCATTGTTGGGGAGGCAGTGATGGGGGCCCTACCCCTCTCATGCCTATCATGTCATTTACATAATCACGATAATCATCACATTTGCTTGTTGTAACGTTTTACAGTTGTAAATAAAGAATTAAAGAGAAAAAAAAGATAGATAAAGATATAAAAAACACTGAAGCTAATGAATTGAACATTAGACGTAAATTATAAAAAAAAATTTACGCAGATACGTGGTTAAGTTTAGGAGAAAGCGTTACAAACAAAACACTACAAAGTCAAGGTTTGGGATCTCACTGGGGAAGCAAGTGAAATACGAGGAGGGGGTCTTTCAGAATAGAGTACTCTGTATGTACTTTTACCTCCCAAAATTCAGCTTCCCTTCCAGCAAATACTGTTATTATTTGTGTTGAATATTTAAATTTCAACAGACAGCATCAGTTATAACGGGTGTTTTATTCAGAACGCAACCCTGATTATAAGAAGATAGAAATAATACATTGGTAAATTTTCTGTTCCCCAATCAGTATGTTGGCAACACTGTACTCAAGGCAAACTGCCTAAGACAGTTAAAATGTTCCAGTCAAGCATTAGTGTGGTGACAGCAGTCTTTTCGTTATATTGTGTCACCGATGATTTTTTCCAAGGAATAACACGTGTTTATAGTTTGTAGAGACTGACATAGCGAGTAAATCTTACAAATGTATGCAATATAAGTTTCAGTTGTAATTTCTTTTCTTTTAGATTAATTTAGATAAGAACGGGAAATTTCAACTGAAGCTTATCTTGCACACATTTGTAAGATTTACTCGCTATGTAAGTCTCTACAATAAACATGCGTTCTTCCTTGGAAAAAACCATTGCTGACACAATATAATGAAACAACTGCTGTCACCACACTAATGCTTGACTTGAACATTTTAACTGTCTCTGGTAGTTGGTCTTGAGTACAGTGCTGCCAACATACCGATTGGGGGACAGAAAATTTACCGATGTATTATTTCTATCTTCTTATAATGAGGGTTGCGTCCTTAATAAAATACCCGTTAGTAACAAATAAAAATGTGTTAACAGTTGTTTTTTATTTGCAGGTACAATATAGAGTCAGATTTTTGGCGCCCAGTTTTGTATGAGCATGGATTCATGATAGGCAGACACGGGCATACGGCAGTCATGTTGAGGAACCATATCTATGTGATTGGAGGCTGCGACACATTCACCAGACCAATGAACTCCGTCAACAGATTGAATGTGAATGCCGGCACAGACATGTGGCATGTTTCCGGTTCATTGGTTCATCCGAGGATCGGCCATGTCACCGCCACGTGTAAATTGTATCGGCACGTATCTCCTTCGTAACGGGCGACATTCTCTTCGACATAAGTTGTGCAGGGAGAGATGACGTCACACGGGGGCTGACTGTCTACATAAATATTAGACGAAATGTCACTTCATCAAAGAGTTATAGCCGGTGAAATATTTCGCTTGGAATTCAGTTACCCTGGTAAATGAGGTCGTACTGAAATGTTTATGGCTACTAAAAGGAAAACTAAGTGGCACCTGAAAAATTGGAAAAAGTTGTCGCCACCGGCTTGTAGTCGCACAATCGGTAGAGTCATCATCATAGGACTGGCCGGAGCGGCACGGTGTTCCAGCAACGTAGTTCAAAAGGAGAATAAATGGTGGGGGAAGCCTTGCCTTCGCCGCTACCTCAAACAGGAGCAGCCGCTGGCAAGCGGAAGGGAGGTCGTCTGTACTGCTGCCTAAACGATTAGGAGCAGTTGCCAGTGAAGCGAGGGGCAGGGAAGGGAGGTGTAAGGAGCAGAAAGAAAAGACTCAAAGTTGAGCTGCAATTCTTTCGTATCGACCTTCAATAGTGATGGAATCGGTACTGGTTGGTCACCTTCAACTATCGCCATACACATCCTGCCACTTGCATACGCACTGTCAGAGGTGTGACCACTGCGCTATCTATCGGTGGCAGCAGCAAGCCAATCACAGCGCCCCCAACAGTGGGCAAAATATGAATTACGGACCGGCGTAAAAGTAGTACAGTATCAAAGTCCCAGAAATGCATCTCTCGTAGCTTTAAGCAGTGATGTCGTACGTCCCGAAAAAAACTGTCATAAGTCAAAAAAATGAAAAATCGTTTTATTGCATAATAACGTAGTGAAACATTGAGTAGTACCTCCCGTGAAAAGAATATGAAAGTGATTTATTAAATTTACCGCCTGAGAGCACTTGGGTACATATTTTTTCTTCCAAACTAATAATTGTTTAAAGATTTCGCTTATTGTCAACAAGAAGTGTATTATTCCAACGTGACTTGCTTTTTTTGTCTGGAAACTGTTGTAGATGTTTTTGTTTTGTCGCAGTAGAAATGAGAATTATTTAGACTTAGTACTGTTGTGGTTGTTGAAGAAATGACTGACGGGGAACAAAATATGTTAATATTTATTAATATATATTTTTTAAAGAGTGATGCATTTTGTTCTGACTACCCTCTTCTTCTAAATAACGTCAAGTAATTTTCATTATTAACATTGTGGGCCATTGTAAAAAATATATAATAACATATTCAGTATAGTCCATACTTTTAGAGTGAAATCTGTTTTTGCTCTCCTGAAAATTTACATTTTTTCACTTACGACAGTTTTCTTCGGGACGTACGATGTGTAGTTACAAATATTTTTCAATTTTCGATGCCGACCGATTCAAATAACACAAAACAAGAAATCGATTCTTGATTCCGATACCAAAAATTAATACCATTAATAAAATAAAACGATATAATTAAACTTAAAATCTAAATATATAATGAAACTATTTTTTTTTTGTTTAAAAAAAAGTTCGAAGTTAAGCAACGTCGGGTGCGGTTAGTACTTGGATGGGTGATAATGAAACTAAACAATTATTTTTCTTATATAGTTACACAGTGTAATTGAAAAATTACACACGTAAAAAACATGGATGCAAAATGAAACTCAAGGAAACCGCTTGTAACCATTTCCGGAAGTTGTACTTTTACTACGATACAACAAACAACGCTGATCATTCAGTCAAAACCACTCTAAATAATCAAGTGCACTTTGACACATCCACTCCTTGTTCATAGTTTTATATTGTAATAAAAAATATGGTGTGAAACACTCACACGACTTTCTCTGGCCAATGCAAATAATTAACAATAAACCTAGCATTACAAATAAACAAAAAACTAATATCAAAAAACATAGCTTTATTTTAATCATGAGTGAAAGACGCAAAATTAAAATTACCTCAGTTTGGCTTAAAAATACGGAAAATCACTCTTTCACGCTAAATTAGGCTTTGTAGAGAAAAATGCTGTAAATAAAAGTTGTAGATCTTTTAATTTCCTATAAATTTTGTTTATACACTTTTGTCGTAAAATGCATATTAAGGCTGAAATCTTAAAAATCGATTTTTCACAAGTTTTCGTGAGAAAAAAACAGAAAATCGCTAATTACCGCTAAACTAAGCTTTATACAAAAAAAAGTTTAAAATAAAAGTTGTAGAATTTTAAATTGTCTACAATTTTCATTTTATAAATTTTTGCGCTAAAATGCATATTGAAGCCACAATCTTAAAAAAACAATTGTTTTACGTGAAAACAGCCTCACCAAGAATTTCAGCAAACATGGCACCTACCCTTTCTTGTAGAGCATAAAAAATTTAGTAAATTAGGCGATTTTTAAAAAAAATCGTAGGACCAGTTTTTGAGAAAATTGCAAAAAAGTGAAAAATTACACGAATAAACTACAACTTCCGGTTGACCGATTTGATGAAAATGTTCGTGTCGGGTCCGGTAGTAGTATGTAATTTAAGTTTCAAATTCGTACGATGTTCCGTTCTTGAGATATTCTGTTCACACGCGCGCGCACACACACACACACACACACACAGACCAATCGCTGAAAACATGTTTGTGTGGGTTCAGGGGGTCTGTTTACGTGTAGATCTGGTGAAGAGTGTATTTGTTAACCATACTTTCCTTGCTATATGTTCATATAGGCAAGAGAAAGTAAAAATGAAGAAAAACCGATGCAGGCAGTGCAACTGTAGAACGTATCACATCCAGACTAATATGTCGACGGCTGATCCGGATATCAATGTCATTTATAAATTGCTAGAGGGCCACAACAATAATGGACATGTTTCTTCTTGTCAAATATTATTTTACATGTTTTTATTGGTTTAGCATTTTTACTTTCTCTTGCCTATATATTCATATAGGCAGGAAAATATTGTTTTCATGTCGATTTTTAGAAATCGAGTTTTCACCAGATCTATATGTTTTCAGACCCCCTGAACCCAAAAACATGTTTTTAGCGATTGGTCTGTGTGTGTGTGTGTGTGTGTGTGCATGCGTGCGTGTGAACAGAATATCTCAAGAACGGAACATCGTACGAACTTGAAACTTAAAACTTAAGTTGCATACCACTACCGGACCCGACACAAACATTTTCATCAAAATCGGTCAACCAGAAGTAGTAGTTTATTCGTGTAATTTTTCACTTTTTTGCGATTTTCTCAAAAACTGGTCCTACGATTTTTTTTAAATCGCCTGGTTTACTCAATTTTTTATTCTCTACAAGATAGGGTAGGCGTCATGTTTGCTAAAATTCTGGGTGAGGCTGTTTTTACGTAACGACATAGTTTTTTTTAAGATCACGGCTTTAATATGTATTATAGCGGAAAAATTCATACATTAAAAAATGTAGGGAATTTAAAATTCTACAACTTTTGTTTCAAACATTTTTCTGTATAACGCTTAGTTTAGCGGTAATTAGTGATTTTTTAATTTTTTTCTCACGAAAACATGTGAAAAATCGATTTTTTTACGATTTCGGCCTTAGAATGCATTTTACGACAAAAGTGTATATAATAAATTTTATAGGAAATAAAAAGATCTACAACTTTTATTTAAAGCATTTTTCACTACAGAGCCTATTTTAGCGTGAAAGTGTGATTTTCCATTTTTTTTTTAAGCCAAACTGAGTTCGATTTTCATTTTGCGTCTGTCACTCATGATTAAAAAAATTTAATTAAGTTTATTGAGGTTAGTTTTTGTTTATTTCTAATGTTTTATTACTAATGTTAGGTTTATTGTTAATTATTTGCATTGGCAAGAGAAAGTTGTGCGAGTGTTTCACACCAAATTTTTATTTATACACTGAACTCTTTAAAATACAAAAAGTAAAATCGATTAAAATTTTTTAATTACAGTACGCCTTCATTATAATTGTTCACAGCTTCGTGAAACCGAAACCTAGATGACAAACCGACCCACACTAGCACAGACAACAACCAGCTGCTGCCTTACCTTAATCTTGAAAAGCCGAACCCTGTTCCGACAAACAAGCAACAGTGTCACATTTCACTGATTACAAACCCCTTTTCTTTTCTCCTTACTGCTGAAAGGAACTGGACCTACTTTAGAATGAACTCGGCCCCTCAGGGCTTGTTGGAATTCACCCGTCTCCTTTTTTTTTTCTTGCATCCAGGAGACTCCAAAGGGAGTATAGGACATGTCAAATAAAATCAATGATAAATTCATCACTTACCACCAGAAAATTGTTTTTGCTACTGCTTACTTCAGTAGGCTTGTCATGAACCCCATTGAATCCAAATATCACACAAAAATAAAAATAAAAAAATCAAACGCAATGATAAATTCATCACTTACCAATAATTTTTTCCTGCTACTGCTTAACTGAGTAGGCTTATCATGAACCCCTTTGTATCAAATTGTACACAATATTTGTTTAATTAGAAGTTAACTATTTTTCAATCAAAACTATTTAAAAAGGAATTCGTGCACACTGTAAAATGTTTCATCAATCAAATACTGTTTTAGCTTTTTTTTTAAAATGACTTAAATTGTCACAACTTTTTAAACCTTGTGGCAATTTATTGATGTATGTTCTACCTGCATAAGTTGGTTTTTGTTCCTGACAATTTAGTCCTTCTTGCAACTGCAGCTCGATCTCTACATAATGCAGCAGCATATAATCCTAAGCACTGTCTCTCACCAATGTACCTCCGGTATTGTTTCTGGTGACATTGGCCCGACGATCCTCTCGTAGGCATCGAGTGACATGCTGTACCCTCATCATCGCAGCTGATACCCTCCCATGTAGGGAGGGTAGCGAGACAGAGACAGAGAGAGAATGTGTTGCGTCAGCCTTTCCCCTCAATTCATTTCAATCAGTGGAGGGTGTTCAAGCACAATAGTGACAATACGCGGTACGGTAGGGCACTCTGCCGGCCAGTTTCGCTCCTTCTCGTTAATATTCCAAGAAGCTGAATCAATTTTAATAGTTGTGAATTTTATATGAAACATAGGTAAAATTTTAGAAATCAACTACACACGCACAATATCAGTTGTTTGACATTTTAATAAAAAGAACCGTATAGTAAATATAACAGAATGAGGTTATGACGTACCTTTTTTTTTGAGCCTGTCAAAACTTATGGTAGGTAAATCATTTAGAAAAAAACTTCTTGCCTATTACCCTAAAATGAATCGCAGACATTGTCCCCGTATTTTGTGCGCGCGAAACTAATTTTGACGGGGTGTGGTTTTCGACAGCGACACCAATGTCAAAACGATTACCGCATGAACAGAACACAATGAGTAGTGAGTACTACTTTTGAGGCAGCCTGTATCTTTAGTTGACGCTGTGGTGGGGGGGGGGAGCTACTTACTGCGCATGTGCGGCCCGCATGCCACCCTATTTGGTTGTATTTATAGCATCATTGTTGCTGCCGATCTGCCGTAGGTAAAACGGTCGTGCCCCGTAAGGAACTGAGCACTCAGCTCCTCACGTTCGGCATCAGTAGTAGTAGTTCATCTTCTGGTCTCTGCTTGGTCCCACTCACTGCGTTGTGTGTGTACACCAAGTGTATCTTTCTTCTCTCGTTCCGGCAATGGTTTCCTGGCATTTCTCCCACCACCTCCCCTCCAATTGGTTGCCGGAAGGCATAGACCTGGCCGAATTTGGGGAACGGCGGACGCAACACATTCATAGGCCGTTCCTAAGAACTCTTATGAAACTTTGTGACGGCGACAGTCACCTTGCTTGAAATTAAAACTAGTTAAGATATAAAAATTTGGAGGGCGAGTTGGAGCCAGGTTGACCGACCTGGGGAGTGTGCATTTCTCGCCCTCTTGTCAGGGTGCCTCTTCGGGCTCAAGGCCCGCGTCAGAAACATGTGGGTCCTAACAGTCAAAAATAACTTGTTGAAGATTTAAAATATTAAAATAACTAATAATATAATATTAGTTAGGACCTAGTCGCCTTTAAGTTTGTCAGAAAGTATTTGTACACCGACGATAGCCGAGGGACACAACCCTTAGTTAAACTTCACGACGACGGTAGAACGTCGCTACCTCGTCAAGGAACCCCCACACCGCCCGGGCATGCACCTCGCGGTACAAACTCGAACGTTCTGTGAGAGGCCAATTTTCCCCTTGGCCTTGAAGCTCCAGGGTCAGCTGTCGTCTGGACCCCCCCAAGAGCGGGGCAATCATACAGCAAATGTGTATTAGATTGGACCTCCCCACAGACGCAAGAATCATCAGCCAGCAGGCGGAACCGCTTTAAATACGCTGCGAACTCACCGTGACCAGTGAGGAGGACTCGGACACCCGATGTCCTTAATGTAACACTAGAGGCGTACCATCCTGTATGAAATCATACAGAGACCTTCCCTTATGTGCGGTGTCCCACTCGCGCTGCCACGCTTCAAGAGCGAGAGCAAGCAAGAACTCATTCCGGCAAGCAGATCACCATCACTGTCTTATATGCATTGCACACTATCTACTTAATTAGCTTGAGTCGCAGCTCCCTCCCTCCCTCCCACCGTATAGTTGGGAGGAATGCAGTGCGTTGTTATAGTAGTTGGACAATGAATGAGTGTTAGTAGTATTTCACAGCTGCTGCATTTGTAGTGGTAGCGTGTACTAACTGGACTAAAAACATATTCTTATCATCCGGCGCATTATTTTAATACAAAATCAAACCATCTAATGGTGTCTGAAAGTGTGCAGATGTTTGCCTTACCTTCAGATAAGTAGCACTGGGATGTTTCCAGTATGTCCATCAGATTTACCTTTATATGTCAGCCACAGCATTGTTTAATTGCGATTTATTTGGAAAAACATGATGATGTAAGAAAGTATTGTACTTTTTCAATTTATCCATCAAAATTTGAACCTATTTTTATAATGTACGCAAAATAAAATGGCATGGGTGTATCGTGTCGCTGAAGAAGTAAAAATTGCATGGAAATGTGTTACTCAACACTCTCGTAAATTTTTGGAAACTTCAGGTACAATTAAAATGGAAATCATCAATGGTAGCCTACTGGGATATTAAGTAACAGTAAATTTTGTGAAATTTATTCTGATCACTTCAATTTGTTTCCACACCTTTCGGGTGTCTCATATTATAAAACATATAAGTAATATGTTGAGCTCATATTATAAATAATATGTCATATCCTGACATAGGCTACATGTACCAGTTTTGCCGTCTGTAATGACGACACAGCAAGCTGCGATTTTTGAATCGTTTATTAATAAAATAGACACATTAAAAACTAATGTTACAGCTGTTTTACGTAATTTGTCTACTGGGAATGAACCGGTTGATTTTAATCACTTGGTTAATGAATTAGAGTTTATTTCAACTTACCACGATTCTGTTGTTAATGAACGTCAATTTATACAGTTGTCTACTGTAGGCATTCTTTTTATTTGTGTATGTGCCGCACTGTTATGGAGCTTCAGGAAAAAAAATCGTGCAACGGTGTCCCGACCAACAGTTGCTCCTAGACCTATGGTTCTTTCAGAATTACTAGCGACCGATGAATTTGACTCGCCTCCTAGGGAACGCGCTGTGGTCGCCGAGTCCACGACTGTTTACGAAGCTCGTCCGCCTACAATCGTTTCAGCTGCACCGACTACCGATAGATTGATTCAAGCATTATTTAAGCCTTCTACTCCATCTGTACCTCTGAGAACGTCCGCAACCTATGTAACATCGCTATGTAGGCTATTTATGTTGCTCTTGAATTATTGTTTATGTTTAACGCCTTTTTAATTGTAAAATAAAGTAACCTTTGATTTATATATTTACTAATATTGTAACGTTTAGTATGTAGTTGTTTTGTTAACATGAATCCTTTGAGATCTTGTGTGTAAATGAACGTTTAAAAGATGATTGTATATCAATCCCTTTTTCTTTAGGGGGAGGGATATGTAGGGGTTGGGTGCACTCATTTTATTAACTCATTTATTAACTAATGGAATCTGTATTTTTGGGATGGAACGAATAAACTTCTGTAAACTCAGTCAGATTCGTTTTATTAACGATTTATAAAAAACTATTTACAAAAGCATAAGTTGTTGTTGTTTATGATAATTACATAATAATGTAGGTACCGTAGTTTAAATCTTGTTTTTAAAAGTCAAGGTTTGTTTTGACTTGTTTTTTATAACAAATATGCAACTTTTATTTTAAATGTTCCGTGTTCATCTTATTAAATATCACCCTGACATTTCCATAAATAGAATTTAAACGGGATACTGAGGTATTTGGTATCAGGTTAATCTATCTAATTAAAATTAATTTATGGTTTCATTTTTATTTACCTGCGTATTGTTCCTTATTAGGAGGAAAACACACCTGTAGATAATCACCTATCTTATTTATTACATCCTGGTGTGGAATAGATTTAAGTTTAATTAGAAGACAGGTGTATTTGTTTCCTGGTGGTTTGTACCTGTATAAATACACCGTGTAGATTTAGGCTGGTGTGACGCACACTATTCCGATGCCAGCTATGAGAGACGTCTTGCAGATTGTGCAGAATCCAGGAAGGAGCCTTATTATCGTTTTGGGTATAAATTAATTTTAATAAACATCCAGACTACATATTTATGCATAGGGCTGACTGAGGTGGTTTTTAAGCTTTTAACTTTTATTTAATTGTAAGAGGGTTTTTCTCTTAAATAATTTCATATTATCTTGTATTTTAACTTGCTAAAGTCTTAGCTTCATTTAAATTATTTAAATGACTCTAGGGTTCATGCAGAAATAAGTAATTAACTTGTTAAATTTTTAGTAATAAAAATTCATATTCAGTAGCACCAAATTTTGTTATTTGTTTCTTAACAACTCAGAAACTGAATCTACTAATTCACTCGGCCAGCACGACAACTACATGAACTGAAAATGAGACCTATAGTCTAAACAATTTTCAGTGAAACTGTGAAATTATGAATGTCATGTTTTTGTGTTTTACAGAGCTCAGGGTACTTTTTGATGGCTGATTTTGTAACGTACGCCTCAAAAAGCATTAGAAACCATGATGAACAGGAAACGTTTCAAAATTTCCAAAAAAAGTACATGAACTATATATAGTCTTGCTATTTTCAGTGAAACGTTGAAATTTTGAACGTCATGTTTTTGTGTTTTACAGAGCTCAGGGTACTTGATGGCTGTTTTCGTAATCTACGGCTCATAAAGCATTAGAAACCAAAATTAACAGAAAAAATTTGAAAATTTCCAAAAAAAGTGCATGATATATAGTCTTACTACTTTCAGTGAAACGGTGAAATTTTGATCGTCATGTTTTTGTGTTTTACAGAGCTCAGGGTACTTTTTGATGGCTGTTTTCGTAATCTAAGCCTCATAATCCATTAGAAACGATGATTAACAGAAAAAGTTTGAAAATTTCCAAAAAAAGTACGTAAACTGTACGTACTGTTCATGTACGTTAGTCAAATGGTGAAATATTGACGGTCATGTTTTAGTGTTTTACAGAGCTCAGGGTACTTTTTGATGGCTTTTTTTGTAATCTCCGCCTCATAATCCAATAAAGACGATAATTAACAGAAAAAGTTTGAAAATTTCCAAAAAAAGTACATGAACTATAGTTCATGTACTTCAGTCAAATGGTGAAATATTGACGGTCATGTTTTAGTGTTTTACAGAGCTTAGGGTACTTTTGATAGCTGTTTTCGTAATCTACGCCTCATAATCCATTAGAAACGATGATTAACAGAAAAAGTTTGAAAATTTCCAAAAAAAGTATGTGAACTTCATGTACTTCATGAAGTTCATGTACTTCAGTCAAATGGTGAAATATTGACTGTCATGTTTTAGTGTTTTACAGAGCTTAGAGTACTTTTTGATGGCCGTTTTCGTAATCTACGCCTCATAATCCAATAGAAACGATGATTAACAGAAAAAGTTGTAAAATTTCCAAAATAAATACATGAACTATAGTTCATGTACTTCAGTCAAATGGTGAAATATTGACGGTCATGTTTTAGTGTTTTACAGAGTTCAGGGTACTTTTTGAAGGCTGTTTTCGTAAAATACTTCATAATCCAATAGAAACGATGATTAACAGAAAAAGTTTGAAAATTTCCAAAAAAAAGTACGTAAACTGTAGTTCATGTACTTTAGTCAAATGGTGAAATATTGACTGTCATGTTTTAGTGTTTTACAGAGCTCAGGGTACTTTTTGATGGCTTTTTTAGTAATCTCCGCCTCAAAATCCAATAGAGACGATGATTAACAGAAAAAGTTTGAAAATTTCCAAAAGAAGTACTTGAACTATAGTTCATGTACTTCAGTCAAATGGTGAAATATTGACGGTCATGTTTTAGTGTTTTACAGAGCTTAGGGTACTTTTGATGGATGTTTTCGTAATCTACGCCTCATAATCCGTTAGAAACGATGATTAACAGAAAAAGTTTGAAAATTTTCAAAAAAAGTACATGAATTATAGTTCATGTACTTCAGTCAAATGGTGAAATATTGACGGTCATGTTTTAGTGTTTTACAGAGCTTAGGGTACGTTTTGATGGCTGTTTTCGTAATCTACGCCTCATAATCCATTAGAAACGATGATTATCAGAAAAAGTTTGAAAATTTCCACAAAAAGTACATGAACTGTAGTTCATGTACTTCAGTCTAATGGTGTAATATTGACGGTCATGTTTTAGTGTTTTACAGAGCTTAGGGTACTTTTTATGGCTGTTTCCGTAATCTAAGCCTCATACTCCAATAGAAACGATGATTAACAGAAAGTTTGAAAATTTCCAAAAAAAAGTACATGAACTATATATAGTTCGTGTACTTCAGTGAAATGGTGAAATATTGACGGTCATTTTTTAGTGTTTTACAGAGCTTAGGGTACGTTTTGATAGCTGTTTTCATAATCTACGCCTCATAATCCATTAGAAACGATGATTAACAGAAACACTTTGACAATTTCCAAAAAAAGTACATGAACATATGAAAAGTACATGAACATGAATATATAATGTTCATGTACTTCAGTCAAATGGTTAAATATTGACGGTCATGTTTTAGTGTTCTACAGAGCTCAGGGTACTTTTTGATGGCTTTTTTCGTAATCTACGCCTCATAATGCACTAGAAACGATGATTAACAGAAAAAGTTTGAAAATTTCCAAAAGAAGTACGTAAACTGTAGTTCATGTACTTCAGTCAAATGGTGAAATATTGACTGTCATGTTTTAGTGTTTTACAGAGCTCAGGATACTTTTTGAAGGCTGTTTTCGTAAAATACGCCTCATAATCCAATAGAAACGATGATTAACAGAAAAAGTTTGAAAATTTCCAAAAAAAGTACGTAAACTGTAGTTCATGTACTTTAGTCAAATAATGAAATATTGACTATCATGTTTTAGTGTTTTACAGAGCTCAGGGTACTTTTTGATGGCTTTTTTTGTAATCTCCGCCTCATAATCCAATAGAGTCGATGATTAACAGAAAAAGTTTGAAAATTTCCAAAAAAAGTACGTAAACTGTAGTTCATGTACTTTAGTCAAATGGTGAAATATTGACTGTCATGTTTTAGTGTTTTACAGAGCTCAGGATACTTTTTGAAGGCTGTTTTCGTAAAATACGCCTCATAATCCAATAGAAACGATGATTAACAGAAAAAGTTTGAAAATTTCCAAAAACAGTACGTAAACTGTAGTTCATGTACTTTAGTCAAATAATGAAATATTGACTATCATGTTTTAGTGTTTTACAGAGCTCAGGGTACTTTTTGATGGCTTTTTTTGTAATCTCCGCCTCATAATCCAATAGAAACGATGGTTAACAGAAAAAGTTTGAAAATTTCCAAAAAAAGTACGTAAACTGTAGTTCATGTACTTTAGTCAAATGGTGAAATATTGACTGTCATGTTTTAGTGTTTTACAGAGCTCAGGATACTTTTTGAAGGCTGTTTTCGTAAAATACGCCTCATAATCCAATAGAAACGATGATTAACAGAAAAAGTTTGAAAATTTCCAAAAAAAGTACGTAAACTGTAGTTCATGTACTTTAGTCAAATAATGAAATATTGACTATCATGTTTTAGTGTTTTACAGAGCTCAGGGTACTTTTTGATGGCTTTTTTTGTAATCTCCGCCTCATAATCCAATAGAGTCGATGATTAACAGAAAAAGTTTGAAAATTTCCAAAAAAAGTACATGAACTATAGTTTATGTACTTCAGTCAATGGTGAAATATTGACTGTCATGTTTTAGTGTTCTACAGAGCTCAGGGTACCTTTTGATGGCTTTTTTCGTAATCTACGCCTCATAATGCACTAGAAACGATGATGACCAAAAAAAATATAAAGGTTTCCAAAAAAAAGTACATAAACTATTCATGTACTTCAGTCAAACGGTGTTATATTGACTGTCATGTTTTAGTGTTTTACAGAGCTCAGGGTACTTTTTGATGGCTGTTTTCGTAATCTACGCTTAATAATGCATGAAAAACGATGAATTTTTTTTTTTTTTTTGAATAACTGTAATTCTACGATCTGCTCTCATAGAACAATGAGTAGATGTGTTGCAAGTATAAATCTTGAGTAAGTAATACACCTTGGTATTACTCTATAAAATTTCCCATTTTGTTGAATTGACCTTGCCAGGAATGTAAAATAAATTACACAATCACATATTAAAATAAATCTGTAGGGTGTAGTCTGCATAGTCTTCTGTGTGTTCCACTGTTGTCTAGGAGATTGATGGCTTCTGGGTTCTGATGATTTTCAAGTCTTGTTTGGTAACTGGTGCAAAATTTCTGTATAGCTTCGTGTACAAGAACCGATGAATAACAAAAAAAGTTTGAAAGTTTCCAAAAAAAGTACATGAACGATAGTTCATGTACATCAGTCAAACGGTGAAATATTAACTGTCATGTTTTAGTGTTTTACAGAGCTTAGAGTACTTTTTGATGGCCGTTTTCGTAATCTACGCCTCATAATCCAATAGAAACGATGGTTAACAGAAAAAGTTTGAAAATTTCCAAAAAAAGTATGTAAACTTCATGTACTTCAGTCAAATGGTGAAATATTGACGGTCTTGTTTTAGTGTTTTACAGAGTTCAGGGTACTTTTTGAAGGCTGTTTTCGTAAATTACGCCTCATAATCCAATAGAAACGATGATTAACAGAAAAAGTTTGAAAATTTCCAAAAAAAGTACGTAAACTGTTCATGTACTTCAGTCAAATGGTGAAATATTGACGGTCATGTTTTAGTGTTTAACAGAGCTCAGGGTACATTTTGATGGCTGTTTTCGTAAATTACGCCTCATAATCCAATAGAAACGATGATTAACAGAGAAAGTTTGAAAATTTCCAAAAAAAGTAAGTAAACTGTAGTTCATGTACTTAAGTCAAATAATGAAATATTAACTGTCATGTTTTAGTGTTTTACAGAGCTCAGGGTACTTTTTGATGGCTTTTTTAGTAATCTCCGCCTCGTAATCCAATAGAGACGATGATTAACAGAAAAAGTTTGAAAATTTCCAAAAAAGCACATGAACTATATATAGTTCATGTACTTTAGTCAAATGGTGTAATATTGACGGTCATGTTTTAGTGTTTTACAGAGCTTAGGGTACTTTTTGATGGCTGTATTCATAATCTACGCCTCATAATCCATTAGAAACGATAAATAGCAAAAAAAGTTTGAACATTTCAAAAAAAAGTACATGAACTAAAGTTCATGTACTTCAGTCAAATGGTGAAATATTGACGGTCATGTTTTAGTGTTTTACAGAGCTTAGGGTACGTATAGTTCATGTTATAGTCATAGTTACAGTACGTATAGTTCATGTGCTTCAGTCAAATGGTGAAATATTGACGGTCATGTTTTGGTGTTTTACAGAGTGTAGGGTACTTTTTGATGGCTGTTTTCATAATCTACGCCTCAATCCAATAGAAACGATGATTATCAGAAAAAGTTTGAAAATTTCCACAAAAAGTACATGAACTATAGTTCATGTACTTCAGTCAAATGGTGTAATATTGACGGTCATGTTTTAGTGTTTTACAGAGTGTAGGGTACTTTTTGATGGCTGTTTTCATAATCTACGCCTCAATCCAATAGAAACGATGATTATCAGAAAAAGTTTGAAAATTTCCACAAAAAGTACATGAACTATAGTTCATGTACTTCAGTCAAATGGTGAATTATTGACGTTCATGTTTTAGTGTTTTACAGAGCTTATCTTATGGTACTTTTGATGGCTGTTTTCGTAATCTACGCCTCATAAACCAATAGAAACGATGATTAACAGAAAAAGTTTGAAAATTTCCAAAAAAAGTACATGAACTATAGTTCATGTACTTCAATCAAATGGTGTAATATTGACGGTCATGTTTTAGTGATTTAAAGAGCTTAGGGTACTTTTTGATGGCTGTTTTCATAATCTATGCCTCATAATCCATTAAAAACGATAATTAACAAAAAAACTTTAAAAATTTCCAAAAAAAGTTCATGTACTTCAGTCAAATGGTGAAATATTGACGGTCATGTTTTAGTGTTTTACAGAGCTTAGGGTACTTTTGATGGCTGTTTTCGTAATCTACGCCTCATAATCCAATAGAAACGATGATTAACAGAAAAAGTTTGAAAATTTCCAAAAAAAGTACATGAACTTATATAGTTCATGTGCTTCAGTCAAATGGTGAAATATTGACGGTCATGTTTTAGTGTTTTACAGAGTTAAGGGTACTTTTTGATGGCTGTTTTCGTAATCTACGCCTCATAATCCAATAGAAACGATGATTAACAGAAAAAGTTTGAAAATTTCCAAAAAAGTACATGAACTATAGTTCATGCACTTCAGTCAAATGGTGAAATATTGACGGTCATGTTTCAGTGTTTTACAGAGCTTAGGGTACTTTTTGATGCCTGTTTTCGTAATCTACGCCTCATAATGCATTAGAAATGATGATTAACAGAAAAAGTTTGAAAATTTCCAAAAAAAGTACAAGAAGTTCATGTACTTCAGTCAAATGGTGAAATATTGACGGTCATGTTTTAGTGTTTTACAGAGCTTAGGGTACTTTCTGATGGCTGTTTTAGTAATCTACGCCTCATAATCCATTAGAAACGATGATTAACAGAAAAAGTTTGAAAATTTCCAAAAAAAAGTACATGTACTTCAATCAAATGGTGTAATATTAACGGTCATGTTTTAGTGTTTTTAAAAGCTTAGGGTACTTTTTGATGGCTGTTTTCATAATCTATGCCTCATAATCCATTAGAAACGATGATTAACAAAAAAAATTTGAAAATTTCCAAAAAGTACATAAACTTTATAGTCTATATGGTCTAAACTATTTTCAGTGAAACTGTGAAATTTTGAATGTCATTTTCTTGTGTTTTACAGAACTCAGGGTACTTTTTGATGGCTGTTTTCGTAATCTACGGCTCATACAGCATTAGAAACCATAATTAACAGAAAAAATTTGAAAATTTCCAAAAAAAAGTACATGAAGTAGTGAAACGGTGAAATTTGAACGTCATGTTTTTGTGTTTTACATAGCTCAGGGTACTTTTTGATGGCTGTTTTCGTAATGTACGGCTCATAAAGCATTAGAAACCATAATTAACAGAAAAAATTTGAAAATTTCAAAAAAAAAATACATCAACTATATTATATAGTCTTGCTACTTTCAGTGAAACGGTGAATTTTTGAATGACAAGTTTTTGTGTTTTACAGAGGTCAGGGTACTTTTTGATGGCTATTTTAGTAATCTAAGGCTCATAAAGCATTAGAAACCATGATTAACAGAAAAAGTTTGAAAAGTTCCAAAAAAAGTACATGAACTATATAGTCTTGCTACTTTCAGTGAAAGTGTGGACATTTCCAAGTCCTAGAGCTGCTTTTTTTTAACAGTAAGATTTGTTAACTAACAGTTTAACAAAAACTTTTAGTAAATGTTTAGATGGTGAATATAACTTGAAGCAGACAGCATTGCTTCCGTGTGATTGTTTGGTTTAAGTTATAAATTTTCCTTCTTGGTCTTGGTGACATACAATTTTTTTAATTTTTTCTATTTGGATGAAGTGATTGAAGTTGTGAAAAGGAGTGAATGAAGACGTGATACTGATGATCTGTGTAACTGATGATTAAAAATTTATTAGATGATTAATTTTGAGCCGTACGCACCCTAAATAATATTTTAATTCAGCTCAGAACTTTCATTCCAGGAGAAGAGAATTCCTAGAGATGAGATTTACCACAAACTAAGGCTAAGAGCCACTTTGGGAAAGAAAATTTAAAAAATTATAACTGTTATGCTGTTGACTAATTAAAATCAAATTTAAGTTTGTTGAATTAATATACATAATATGGAAGTTAAAGTTGTGGATCCAACAACATATCAAAAATTAATTTAAAAAAATTTATAAGTTACACAATTATTTCAAGAATATTAAGTTCAATTAAGAATAACAAATAAAATTTTTACTTCCCCGATAATTCAATTTCACACAACGGAACTTTGGGTGAATTCCTGGCTATTCGAAAATATTTGTAATCCATTTACTTCGGAGAAAATCTAACTTCGATCAATCCAGAATGTTGTAATATCCAGCCATTTTTCTTTGAATCTCCAAATGAACTTCTAGATGAAAGATCTCCCCAAAGAATCTCCTTTGCAGGATTTCCAGGATTTCAGGAACCAGAATACCAGAATAATATATTTTTCTGTAACACCAATCACACTTCTGTAGCTGACAGAAATCACAAAACAAATAAATGATTCCCCCCCAGAACGCGATTTTACCATTTAACCCCAAAATTAGAAAATATAAAATAACATTATAACATGAATTTACTATAAATTATTTCTCCCATTCTATTGTTTCATACGAATTAACATTATAGGCTTTATTCGCCAAGTTATTGCATAATTTGCTGCATTACTATTTATACATAATTATTGCATTATTTACTAATCGCAAATACAAAAAACTACAAGATTACTTTAACAAAGGTACCTTAAACTTTATGACGCAATTAAAATGTTAACATAATAATAAGAATCTTTTGCAATTAATTAAAACGAGATCAGTGTGGCACTCAGATCCAGAATCTTTTCCTACGCCCAAGAGATAATTCACAAAACATAGAAAAACAATTTAACAAAGAAATAGACTTTTCACTTACCCAATAATTTCCGAAGCGTCGGGTGCAAGAAAAATACAAAGGAAGTACACGCCTAGAAATTACATAACGGTGTATACTTACTTTACTTACTTTACAACCAGGGCGTTCAGGCTTCTGCAGCCCCTCCTCACCGCGACCTAAAAGATCTTTTGTGATTGCCCCTATTCCTTATTTATGCAAGACCCACACTTTCAATAAAGCGCAGGATCTGCCTAGGATCTAGTGCACTTACCTGAGAAGGTGTTAACACGTCCTTACCCATCAGCGCTCTTCTTTTGCAGCCAACCACTTTGCAACTGCATAAAATATGCTCAGCCTTCTCTTCTGCCTCATGACAGAATCTACACAGGCTCTCTTCAGCAACTCCTATCTTGGATAAATGATACCCAAGATTACAATGACCAGTCATCAGGCCCACTACCCTCCTCAAGTCCTGTCTTCCTAGTCTATTATATATCCCAGCCTTCCTGCTGGAATAGGCAATGAATTTCTTTGCCTGTTCACAGCCTGGCACCTTCTCCCAATAGGAGGTTTTAGCCTCCTCCTCCCAGGCCCTAACTATACCTCTATAATAGCCTTCACCAATTCCACAGAATGGCTCTGGGCCTATGAAGTGAGAGGCTGCACCTTTCTTTGCTAAGGCATCCGCTCTCTCATTTCCAGGCACTCCCTGGTGCCCCGGCACCCAACGCAGCGTCACCACGTTACGCTTGGCCATGGCATTCAAAACTTCCCGACAATCATAGGCCAATCGCGACTCAAAAGTACAAGAACTCAAAGCCTTGATGGCCGCCTGACTATCAGACAAAATATAAATGTGCGATCCACTGAGGCGCCTTTCAATACACCTCTCCGCACAGACCTTAATGGCCAATATTTCAGCTTGGAAGATGGTTGTGTTACACCCAAGGGCCAGGGAAATCTTTCCCCCGGCCCCCCAGGCACCCAATCCCGCTCTTCCGCTCATCACTGAGCCGTCAGTATACCAAACGGTAGCCCCTTCCGGTATCACTGGCCGTCCCTCCGCCCACTCCTGACGATCAAAAATTTCCACCCTCAGTGTGTCGGAGAAGTCGTACGCTCTGTTCATACGGTCCCGAGGACCACCTACCACACCCATCCCCTCAATCTCTTTGAAGATCTCGGTGTGGTCCATCTCCCCTGATGGGACCCCGATCTTGCCCTCCAGCCTCAAGGCAGTTCTTATCGCCTCCTTCTTCACTTGAATATGAAGAGGAGGCAAATCAAACATCGCCTCCATAGCAGCCGTTGGACAAGTGCACATTGCACCACATATCCCTAGGCAGGCCAGTCTCTGCAGCTTCCTCAGCCGATCCTGCGCCGTCCTCAGATCTGTTCTTGGCCACCATACAAAAGCTGCGTACGTGACCATTGGCAAAATGATGCTCACATAAGCCCATTTTACCATACGAGGCCTAAGCCCCCAAGTCTTCCCAAACAGACTCTTACATATCCATAAGGCCTTTGTAGCCTTCTCAACGGTCCTGGACATGTGGCCTTTCCAAGTTAGGCCACTATCCAGGACAACCCCTAGATACTTTACCTCAGGGAAGTAGTTTAAATCCACTCCTTCCAGAGTCAAAGCATCCAGGGCAATCTTCCTTTTCCTCGTAAAAGGAACAACAACCACTTTTTCCGGGTTAATACGCAGCCCCTCCTGTCCACACCAGGTGTGAACTAGATTAAGGGCTCCCTGCATACGCTCCCGGATAGTTGTCGTATACTTTCCTCTGACCAGGATCACCAGGTCATCAGCATAACTGACCACCTCGTACCCCTCCTCCGTCAGCTTAATGAGCAGCTCATCAATGACCAGTGACCACAGGAGGGGTGACAACACCCCACCCTGCGGACAGCCCCTTCTCGCCCCACCAGTCACCGACTTGCCCCCCAGGCGAGTCCGTATCTCCCTATTCCTAAGAACGGACCCAACCCATTTAATCACACTAGATTGAACACCCTTCTTCCTTGCAGCCTTCTCAATTGATGTAAACAGGGTGTTATTAAACGCCCCTTCCACATCTAAAAAGGCACACAGGGCAATCTCCTTGTCCCTTATGCTTCCTTCAATCCGTGTAACCACATCATGAAGAGCTGTTATCGTAGACTTCCCAATCTGGTAGGCATGCTGACACCCATGAAGGGGCCTTTCATGTAAGGCCCCACCCCTGATGTGTCTGTCCACCACTTTTTCCATGACTTTGAGCACAAAGGAGGTCAAGCTGATCGGTCTATACGACTTAGGCTCAAGTGGGGGTTTCCCAGCCTTTGGTATAAAGACCACCTCAGTTTCCCTACAGCTCTTCGGTACATATCCAAGTGCACAACTGGCCCTAAAGATATGTAGCAAATAACTAATAAGCTTGTTGCCCCCATTTTGCAGCATAGCAGGGAAAATCCCATCAGGGGCAGCCGATTTGTAGGGTTTAAACATACCCACAGCCCACTTGACTTTAGCAAACGTGAAGACCTTACAGGCCTCCCTTCTCGCTAAAGCCACTTCTCTACCATGACCGCCCAAATTCACCCTCTCACACTCATCCGGGCGGTCCTCTAATGAGCCGGGAAAGTGTGTTTCTAACAGCACCTTAACCGTTTGCTCCATACTTTCAGTCATAGTTCCATCCTCTCTCCTTAACTGTCCAATAGGGTTTGAGTGGTCTTTGCTCAAAACCTTCCGAAGTCGTGCTACAGCAGGGGTCTCATTTACCCACTCATAGAACGACCTCCAGGCTCTTCTCTTAGACCTCCTCAACTCTCTGTTATATTCAGTTAGAGCCACCTTGTATATGCTCCATTCACCATAACATTTGGCTCTATTAAACAGTTTCCTAGTCCTGGATTTCAACTCCTCCAGCCGACTATTCCACCATGGCACACTTCTTACCATATTTCGCCTTTTTTCAGGACAATTATCACAAAAAGCCTTATTAAGACGCTCCCTTACCTTGTCTGCCACCCTTTCTAGTTCTGTCACCGATCTAGGGGTAACCCAGACGTCCTCCATCTCAGACTGCACCTGTTCCCTGAAGCCCTTCCAGTCTGTCAACTTCGGTACCCTTATTCTTTCACTCTTCCCGACCCCCAGGCACATATTAAATTCAACATACCTGTGGTCAGAAAGAGATGCCTTTTCAGAGACTCTCCAGTCTCTAATCTCATACCTCGTGAGCTCGCTCGTGATGGTAAGGTCCAAAACCTCCCTTCTCCCAGCGGTCACAAAGGTAGGCTCATCACCTCTATTACTTAAATATAAGTCATTACTAATTAAATATTCAAGTAGGCACTCACCTCTCCTGTTGGTGTTGGTAGATCCCCAAATGGTATGGTGTGCATTTGAGTCACATCCAACCACCAGCTCCTGGCCTCGTCTCCGGCATCCTTCCACCATCCGACGAAACTCCATAGGGGGTATCTCACTGCTATCCCCCGGGAAGTAGGCGGAGGCAATAACTGCCTCTTTCCTCCTACTCCCCTTCTGCATCTCCACGGAGATAGCTACAAGGTCCCTAGTAACACACAAAGGGAAGCACTTTATATCATTTCTGATCACTATACATGATCTAGGGTGAGATATACTAGAATCATATATCAACTTACCATTTATGGAGGAGAGTCCGCAGATACGTCCACCTCTGCTCCATGGTTCCTGGACTAACGCTATTTCCAGCGACTCCCTGCAGAACCTTTCACCCAGCGCCGCTGAAGCCGCCTTGGAATGGTGAAGGTTCACCTGGACGACCTTGCTATTCATTGTCGCCTGTGTTTCCCATGGGCCTTCCTTTCCTGCTTTTGCAGGAATCTTGGCCCATGAGCTCTCCTACTTGGCTGGAGCACGTGCCGCCCCGTCCCCGACGGACCGGCAACGGGATCGCCACCCCTCCGCCCACCATCAGAATGTAGTGAAGGACCCTTTCCTTCTTTCTTCGGAGGCCGCATCCTCCTCTGCGGTGGCTTACCCACCACCCGAGGCGACTCCTCCTTCTCCTGGGGCACCTCTTCCCCTTCTTGAGATGGACTCGTCTCCACCAGAGTCGAACTCATCTCCTCTAGTGGCGGCTCATCCACCTCTTCTTCATCCATAGAAGACGGGGCCTCCTCCCTAGCCCCCCCTTCCTTTGCTGCTTTCTTCTTGGGGTCATCAGGACCCTTCCTCTCCTCCGTCCCTTGATCCCCCTCCTCCTTAGCAGCATCACCACCTTCCTTCAACTTAGGTCCCTTTGGCCTCAGCCGTATCTGACCGAACTTATAGTCAACCTCCGGATCCCTCCGGAGCCTGACCGCCGACCGGTCATCCACATAACGGTGTATAACTTTTACATAATTCGCCAACAGCACAAAAACGAAACTAAACGAACAAACTAAACTTTAATTGAATCGTTAATTGCAAAAAGGGAACATGTCCACATTTTTTAAAAATTGAGTTAATGTACTTTTCAGATAGTATATATGTAAACCCATGTTTTGGTGTACTAAGGTAACATGTCCAGTTAAATTAAGGTTAGAATCAGTCATTGAATTTCTCATTAATTGCAAAAAGGAAACATGTCCATGGACATGTTTCCTTTTTGCTTTTAACCAGCTGATCATGGCATCAGCTGATCACATTTTTGATTGAACATCATAACCTGTCTACTTTATTATTAAAATCTGTTCAGTGTGTTGTATACTTTATTAAAATGTAGTGAATCGATTTAATAGCTAATTTAATAGCTGAATGTCAATCAGAATTTGTTGTACATTTTTTGAAAAGGTATCCTGTTTATTATAAAAAATTACCCTTAGCATTGATTCTTACAAAAAAGGGGTACTAATAATGAAAAAGTAAAATTTTTAATCTCACAGTATCATTATTTTGAATTTAATCAAGAGAGCTCTGTGGATGTAACAGTAAAACCTTTCATTGAAAGACTTCAAACTCATACATTTCGACTAAGAAAAATTAAAATGTCTGAAACTGCAGTTTTACCAAACAACAAAGCTTACTCCAACAAAATCCCTATCCTGGTTAACAAAATGAATGATTTAAAAAACTTAAAGGCGTACATTCCATCCTCTCATTCATCATTTTGGGATAAAATTTATACCAACTGGCCAATAGAAACCGCGACAGAAAGGGAAGACAGAACAAAGCTTCAAAACAAGAATGTGCAGTAATGTAGCAGTACATTGCTATTTTTTTTTTATATCAATGAAATTTGTATTTTTGTTCTTAAGTAATTTCTATTATATTTTTGTATGTATAATTTCTTTTTGTAACAAATTTGTTTGATATGAGTACAATATTCATCGCAATTTGACAAAAAATATTTTTTTTGTATTCATAATATTTTTTAAAACTTAAATAAATTGATTCCTTACTAGTAATTTCCTTACTAGTATTAACAAAATTGCTTCATTAAAACCTAAAAACTTCTTTAAAACACTGAAAAAGGTAATGTTTTTGCCTTTAATTGCAAAAAGGGAACATGTCCAACAAAATAAAAATTTTTTTTAGAAAAAACAAAAAAATATTTTCACAAGTTTTTATAGCCAAATCATGTATTTCGATGGTTAATACCCTTTAAATTTTTTTGGGAGTTGTACTTATTCTGGGTAAAAATTTAAACAGTTTTTTGCATCTCCTGAAAAAAATCATTTTTGTGACATGTTCCCTTTTTGCAATTAACGATTCAATTTAAATTGAACATAACTTAGCTAACTAAACAAGATTGATACCGCCTCATTTTTTGCCTTTGTGGGCATTAAACTTTCAACCTATGCTTCCGCATTGCACCAAAGTCGGGAGACAACAGGACGAAAAACCTTCAAAGCACCCCCATCCGGGACTATATAGAAAGTCACGCGATATTGGCCAATCAATCAGAACACTTCTAGCAATCATCCGATGTAGTCTACCGCTAAGACAGCACGTACACCCCAAGACGTAAATGACCTCAAACAAAAGCAAGGGAGGGAGGGGTGGAACATTGTCCAGACCCTCACACAACAGAATTATAAAATTCACTACGACATATTTCTTAGTGAACAAAGAAAAAATATCACATAACCACAAGGTTTATAAAATTTTAAAAGAAATACAGAAATTACAAACTGAGAATCTACCATATTAATAGAATTGAGGATTCGAGGTAAAAATAAAATATAAAAATTAAGGAAACAAAATTAAATTTAGATAAAATACTTAATCGTTACAATTTTAGATTAATGAGAGTTATCAAGATTTAGTTTATTGATAAATAAGAATTGACCATCCGCAATATAATTTTGTGTTTTTAATTTTAAAAGGATGGTTAAACATTTTTGATCAGATGAAACGGAATGGAAGATCTAATATTCTTACCTTCTTGAGTCTTTGATTTTCAATATTGTCATCGAGAAGATTTATAGCCAAATGATTAGAATGAGTGTCCAACTTGGTTAAATACTTTTTACTCCGACTGCTAATTTCTTTTTCTCACCGTTGGTATGCCCAGGTCATGATGGAGGCTGCTGTATATTGGCATATAATTTCTTATGGCATTTTAAGATTTTGCTAGTTTTCAATTTTGTCTTACTGTGCATCGCTTAACATTTAACATTAGTGTCACTAGGTAGAACCCTATCATAGGATTATTACACAGATCAAATTTGTGGTGAAATATCATCTGGGGTATTTGCATTTTAACAAATTCCAGATTAAATGATAAAAACTTGCTAGTAGCAGCTTATCATGGTTTAATTTTATTTATCTCATATCAAGTATGCCATATTAGTATGGGGTAATTCATCACAGTGTAACATGGAAAGAGTTTTTAAAATACAGAAAAAAGCTGTCAGGTGTATGATGGGAGTCAACCACCTTACCTCATGCAGATCACTATTTAAAGAGCTGCAATTGCTCACAGTTCCTTCTTTGTACATTCTTCAAGTGATAATGTACGTAAAGAAAAATACCTTTTTACAGAATTTAGATGTTCACAACCACTACACAAGAAACAGAATCGATTATTATGTTGCTAATCACAACACTAAATTGTTTGAACAAAAACCAACTTATGCAGGTAGAAAATACATCAATAAATTGCCACAAAGTTTAAAAAGTGACAATTTAAGTCATCAGCTAAAACAATATTTAATTGATGAAATATTTTACAGTGTGCACGAATTCCTTTCTAAATAGTTTTTGGTTGAAAAGTATTTAAATTGTAATTAAACAAAAATATTGTGAACTATTTGATAGAAAGGGGTTCATGACAAGCCTACTGAAGTAAGCAGTAGCAGAAACAAATTTTGGTGGTAAGTGATGATGAATTTATCATTGTGATAAACTTTTGTTTATCAGTTTTATCTTGATATGTCCTATACTCCCTTTGGAGTCTCCTGGATGCAAAAAATATGAACAAATATGTTTTACACAAATAAAATTTTATTCATTCATCTGTTATGAAGCAATTGACTACATCTTTGAAACCGGTTTTAGACCGACTATGTCGAAACACTTGGCCAAGACTCGTGCAGTCGCTTCACATAACAACAACCGCCCCATATGGATCTTCTTAATTTCACCTGTGCAAACAGAAACCACACACACATAGTTGAGTCAATTCAGACATGCCAGCAATGCGTCACCTTAAGGGTTAACAAAACGCTCTTGTAGACAATTCAATTTTGCATTTTTTTTCTTCTATTTAGGAAATTCACAATCTGTTGGAAACAATCAGTGAATGTGATATCACAAAATTTGGGAAAAATTAACATGGAGTACAAACGTGAGTGGAGACACAGTCCAGTGACAGAACTCCGACGTGAATAGGCAAGTGTAGCATTAAGTGCAGCATTTAGAACACTGTAATGGATAGTCAATTAGAGTACTAAGTTAATAGATGAGGTCTCAGCTCCATCGACATTTCAGACGTCTTATTGGATTGTTTGGGAGAGTCTGCGTAGCCAGATTTCAGATCAATGTGTTACGGTGGTTCACAAGTTTCTTCCTACATTTTGTATATACATGTAGTTTTAAGAAAACGTCATTTATCTAGGGTACGTTTAGGTCTGAGTGTAGCATTCTATTGGTTACATAATATGGGGCGTTAACTATCCTCCGTAAAAACTTTGATTGGAAACGTTTTTTTTTTTGTTTTGGTTTAACGTCTGACTGTTTTGCAAATTGCTGCTAATGCAGACAATGAAGGATGAAATGAATTTTTTGTAACATATGAAAAAATGCCATGCCTGAGTGGGATTTGAACCCAAGACCGCGTGATGAGAGGCGAGCACGTTACCAACATCGCCAACGCGGCCGGCTTTGATTGGAAATGCTGAATGTTTGCCAATACCGATGGTTTTGCACAGTAGTAAAGCTGACTGGCGGCATAGCTCCATATTGGTCGAAGGTAGAAGGGAGTTGTAAATGGTTAATTTGGACGTAGTTGGTAACTTGGATTTGTGTGAAAGAAGTCTGTACAACTGTTTGAACCTGTCCTGGAGTGCCTTTCTCGTTTTATTTACGTGAACATTCCATGTGAGCCTCTTATCTAGATATAAACCTAGATAACGAACAGATTCAGAAGTGTGAAGTTGAGTGTCATAAAGATACAAAGGAGGACAGATACGTTTATGCAGAGTAAATAAAACGTGAGACGTTTTTGCATTTAACTTTTTTTTTTTTCATGTAATGCATGCAGCCACGCACGTTCAACTTTCAATGACGCACGTGCCTCTTTTCGCGGTATTTTGTAGCGCATGTGACAGTACTTGGTCTTCCCACTCGATTAGTCAGCACTCATGTGCTGTTTCATTCCTTTTCATTGCAACTTGTGACACCAGCAGCTATCGTTTGTTCTTACCTTCTTTTTTTTGTTTTTTCTAACATCTGAGAATATTTACAATCAGTTTAAAAAACAAAATCTACAAGTAAATAGCATGACAAAGACAATACCCAAAGGCAATGGTATTGCTTCAGAAAAAAAAACTTTAAGTATAAGTTTTTAAAATATTAACAAGGTAAAAGATGAATAACATAAATAGAAAAGGTAACCAAATTAATAACGGTGATAGTAGAAGAAGATGATGATGATGGCGAGAAGAGAAGATCAAAAAAAGTAGGTCAGTCGGTAAATCTAAACGGAAGGTCACGCAATTTTATTCGTTTCAGTCGTGTCACATCTTTGCTGTTATCAAGGAAACTAAGCGCCAAAGAATTCGGGTGATCTGCTAATTTTTCTTGATACTTTGAACTTAGTTGCGTGATTTCCTCTTTCACGGTGTTGACACATAACTCCTTATGCAATGTATCATTTGTCACGTACCATGGAGCATTTGTTATTATCCGTAAGACTTTGGACCGGAATCGTTGGATGATAGCAAGATTCAATTTCGCAGCTGAACCCCAAAGCGGTAACCCATAAATCCACAGCAGTTTCAGTATGGGTTTGTACAGTAGAAGCTTGCTCTCTAATGACAGCTGTGAACGTTTGTTCACCATCCAATACAAATCTCTCAGCTTCAATCCTAGTCTTTTGCGTGTATTCCAAATACAGGGTTTGTACGAGGGTAGGCTGATAAGTAATGCACACATGCTTGTAGAAGACGAACAAAAAGAAATAGCAAGATGGGGTAAATAACAAATTAAAGTACAAATCTTAACCTACCAAATTATCTATTTATTTTTCAATATAGTCACCGTTAAGCATTACACATTTCTCCCAACGTTTAACAAGTTTTTTCATTCCGTCACTGAAAAATTCTTCCGACTTTCCTCGAACCCAGGACGCAATAGCTGCCTTCACCTCATTGTCCGAGCTGTAATGATTACCCTTAAGGTCTCTCTTCAGTAGAGAAAAAAAATAAAAATCGCAAGGCGCAAGGTCGGGAGAATACGGAGGGTGTAAAATTGGTTGAAACTTCAGGTTTCTCAGAGCCTCTCCAGTTGCACGCGAAGTGTGTGGACGAGCATTGTCGTGTTGCAAAATTATTGGCGCCAGGTTGCCTCTAACACGACAAACTCGACGTCGGAGGTGTTTCAGAGTCTGTATATACTGAGCAGAATTTACCGTTGCCCCTCGTTCCAGATAATCAGTCACATGAACTCGGCGAGCATCCCAAAACACAGTCAAAAGAATTTTTTTTGCGGACGGTTGTGTTTTGAACTTTTTCACAACAGGAGAATGTGGATGACGATATTCAGCGCTCTGCCTTTTTTCTTCGGGATCGTAATGATGAACCCATGACTCGTCCCCCGTCACAATATTCAAAAGAAAGTCGTCTCCTTCGTCACGGTAGCGCTTCAAAAGTTGTTCAATTCGCGTTGTTTAATTCTCGTTGACATAGCACCAGAACACGACGCCATACTTCCACTACTCAAAACAAACTGAATGAAAGCAACGCCTTCAAACTGCGCAGACTTGTAGAGGAGAAATAGTACTTCCACATGCCACCAGGCGCGCTACTGAAGTTTATTTAGTTGTCTTCTACAAGCATGTGTGCATTACTTATCAGCCTACCCTCGTATAAAAAGTAACCGGACTGAGCTTGTGACGCCCAGGTAAAACATTTGTAAACTGGTTGTTGGTGCTCAAGTGGTGGTGGGGGATCGAGGGAATGGAAGGGGAGCGGGCCCAAGTCAGTTGCTTCTAGAAACTTGGAGGGTTAGCATCGTGCGAGAGCGCAGTGCGTGTTCAGTGATCTCGTTGGAGTGAAAATGGAGCGTACCATTGAGCAACGTGTTAACATCAAATTTTGTGTCAAACTCAAAAAAAACCCTACGGAAACTCTTAAAATGATCAATGAGGTTTACGGTGAGGAAGCTATATCCAAAACTCGAAGTCTTCCAGTGGCACAAGAATTTCCGAGAGGGCCGCGATGACGTCCACGACAAACAGCGTGCCGGACGTCCATCAACCAGTCACACGGACCCAAATGTGCAAATGTGTATGATGTGTTGAACACTGACCGTTGTCTGAGCATCCGAGCAATCGCAGAAAAGGTCGGGATCAATAAGACTGATCGCCCGGGTTTGCCGAGTCCATCCGGAGATTGCCGATTCCTGGATCCTCTACCATGACAATGCGCCATCGCACACCTGTCTGCTTGTTACCGAGGAATTGGCCAAACACTCGAGGGCGACGTTGCCACAGCCTCCCTACAGTCCGGATACGGCACCACCGGACTTCTTCCTATTCCCCAAGATCAAGAGAGTACTAAAGGGGGCGTGGTTCGGGACTCTAGAAGCTGTTCAACTCGCTACGACAAGGGCTCTAGAAGCTTTACGGGTTGCCGACTTCCACGGAGCGTTCAGGGACTGAAAAATCCGATACCAAAAGGTTATCGACTTCAATGGGGACTACTTCAAAGATTTCTAGAAAAAGTGTAGAAAATTTGCCAATAAATATGTTTTCTAAGTTCAGTCCGGTTACTTTTTATACAAACCCTGTAATGACAGTGAAAGGCCGCCCATCACATTTGTGCCGTTATGTACAATGACGGCGATTCAACGCCCTCGTACTTTATTTAGTCCTGTGTGCGTAGTTTTTAAAAACTTCTTCATGTAGCAGCAATAACGAAAACTACATTTTTTTTTTGCTTTGTTTACATATATCTACCGATAGAGTGCGTGGAAGCGTTCATTTATAATTTTGTGATCAAAACAACCTATACGATGTGTCGAAAAATAATGTTTGTTTACATTCTGTAAGTGCGTGTTTGTTAAGAGTTTTTTTAGTTATTTATCATATTTTTTAGTGTTTTATATCGAGTCATAATATTCAATATTATTAATTTGATAATTTTTAACGATTAATTAAATTCTCCGCATGCTAACATATTAATTTCATTACCAACAGGATATTGATAAGCAAATAAGTGAAAACGGCAATGACCGGTAATTAGAAAATAGGGCATAACTTTTTTTTTTCTTGTAACATCCATTGGACCACTTTAGTCAAATAATATCAGTTCCTCGATTTCCTTGTAATCCTCTCCCAGTAGTTGTTGATTCTGTGGGATCTAGCAGCCCGTTCAGCATCTGAAAAAACTCTAGGGTTCTGTATTTTTCCAACCGTTTCTTTGAACCTGATATTTGTGAGTTTAATCGCTTTCAGGTTACCGGATTTTTTTTCAAGGTCCTCCAATGGTTAGGTTGAGCTCCACTAAGTTGTTCTTCACTTGACGAATCCAAGCCGGCCCTGACTTAAGGTCCCACATATATTCCATTACTTGTCCGAGTATTCTTGTTTGTGGAGTTGTTACGATGTGTCCAAGGAAAAAGATCCGTTTTTTGCGCTTATAAAGATTGATTGCCCTTATAAATTTTTTTATAGAATATTATGAATTTCTAAATTACAATTAAAAAAACTAAAACAATTTCATTTACGAGACAATATAAAAGTGATTCTTTGGTCTAAATAGTAACTACATTGTGAAAAATGAAAAAAGTTATCGTCTATTTACAATGTGGTGTCATTTTATGGGCAATTAAATCCAACCGTAAGGTCACCAACAGTACTCAATGATTCGTACGTCATCGGGTTAAAAAAGAAGAGTGGCAGTGCAGACTCGGCCTACCACTTAAGAGGGCAGAGCTATTACGGCCATTTTGGTGCCGCAGTGTTTCTCCGTTCAGTGGCTATCCAGCCGTGCTAACGAGAGGTCTGTGTCGCTCTTCGTTGATTTTCAACAACAATTTAAAACGTGTGCCGCAATTCAAAATCCCGCCGGTTGTGAAGTACGGTCGGTAATACGGTTTTTGTTGGCTAAAAACAATAAACCGATTGAGATTTATCGCCAAATCTGTGAAGTTTATGGGAACGATGTTTACACTGAAAGTGGAGTACGGCGTTTGTGCATTCAGTTCAAAAATGGCCGAACTAATGTTCACGAGGAAGAACGAAATGGACGGCCAAGCCTCGTGACTGATGACATTGTGAATAAAGTCAATGAGAAGATTAGAGAAGACCGTCGATTCACCATAAGAGAGAGCTATCGCTTTTTTCCCACTAATTTCAAAAAGTTTATTGCACGAAATTGTTACAGAAAAATTAGGTTTTTCCGTGGAGCTGCAGGAGGGTGTAACTAACTGGTTAAAATCACAGGCGGTAGACTTTTATGACGCCAGCATTTCAAAATTAGTTCACCGCTATGATAAGTGCCTTAATTTGTTTGGTGATTATGTAGAAAAATAGCAGTTTAGTTGTACTTTCAAATGCATATAATAAAAATTTTTTCTTGTACTTAGTTTTTCTTTTATATCAAAACGTGACAGACTTTCTGGACTGCCCTCGTATCACCAAATATGCATCAATGGAAATTTTGTAAAAGTTAATACAACACAGAAACAATTGCAAATCGCTGCACCGATCCAAGTCGATTTCAACAATGAACAGTAAGTACCAACACAACCGACATTCGTTAAGATGAACGTGCGCTTTGCATCCGTCAAGTGAATGGAAAAGTTAAATCGTCTCGGACATCGTGCAAAAGAAACTAATTTCTTCTAAATAACTGAACAAGTCATTCCTATAATGAACTCCAACATGGTCGGCCAAAATAAAGCAAGGCATGCAACAACTTAAGGGGAGTTTATACTGCGTATCCCGCCAATGTTAAATTAGAAAAATTTGAAACCCATTATCTATCTCAGTAACTATTAATGTTTGAAAGGGGTGTAACTTTGAGCGATTATTTATGGATACAACAAGAGGCTACTGATCCTCACACATTAAAATATTGTAACAACTTTTAAAAAGTTATGAATTTTTTTCCATAAAATGCCACGTGTACAATGCTGAAAGAGGATCCACCAGGATACCACAAGAACTTACTAAAGACAGAGTAAAATATTAATTTCTTTATGTTTTGTGGTTTCTGAGGTCTTTTGTAAGAAAAACATGTTTACAAATTAAAATGAATAATATTCAGATATAATAAACACCAGAAAACGCGTGACTTTTCTCTTTTCAACCATTATAGAAAATCAATTATAACATACAACCTATGTAAAAACATAATAAGTACAAATCCAATAGAAGAAAACAAGGGGAAAAATGACATCCTCCACAGCCTTTTAGATTGTGTAGTTTCAGAGTAATAAATAAATAACTGTCTGAAAATTTCACTGTCCAAAATTCCGAACCTGAGGACCTATTATAAAAATTGAATATGGAATCAAATTTTTGGTATGAACTCTCCTTAACATTACTGAACAAAATCTTTTAGAAAAATCGCAACAGATTAACTTTCTTAAAGATAAACGCACAAGATTTTTCAAAAAAACTCAAACTCTGTCGTCAATGATTTGTACAGATAAAATCAGACAGACCGGATCCTAAAATATGAAGAATTATTGAGAAAAACGTTAACAATCCTAAAAACAAACCGACAAGGATTTCTAAATTTGATTCAAATGGTCCAATGAGGCCGTAAAAGCAAAAAAAAAACTGAATACAGTACTAACGAAACCATTTGAAACATGAAAAACTTAATGCATCACAGTACAAAATGTCGGCCCATTTTGGTCACACACACAACAAAAGTGAATATTTTTTGGCATCTACAAATTAACACTAGGCTACACAGTAAAATTACAGAAAACAAAAAATTAATTTTTTTCCCCGGTGAAAACGACCAAATTTTCACCTGAATTCTCCCTTAGAAGAAGAGAACAATTGAAACTATAAATTATATTAAATGAAACTGAAATAATATTTAAAAATCGTGAATTAACCCTTGCAGTGCCACCCTCTTTCACGATGGTTGTGCATAAAATGTCAAGCCACTTTTGATGTATAAAGCAAGCATTTTTGTTTAATTAGATTACAGATAAAGTAATAATTCTAGAGACTTGAAATTTTGGTCTTGCCTTAAAAATAGATGAAGAATTGCATATACATGATCAAAACTAAGGCTTGTCGTTTTTAAAATATTAAAAAAAATTTAATTCAGTACAAGCAACCGAAGAAAATTGTTTTTTACACTTTCACACAAAATAACTAGTTTATAATTATATTTTTTACACAAGTTGGCACATCTATCATGCAGCCCATTTAATTTTGAACAAAACCATATTAAATTTGTTAATAAATTGTCACTACAAACATACTTATTGAGGATATTAGTTCAGCATGACGCGACAGAAAATTTGAGTATTTATAAAAAAAATGACAATTGTATAGTTTCTAACATAGGTTCACTTTCAGAGCCTGTACACAAAGCTGACTCGCAAATTTCATTATCGTCAAGACCAAAATATAACTTATCTTCCGACATTATAAAGAAATAAACCAATCACTAACACAAATAGTTGCAAAACTAAACACAAAATACAACAGTGGAGGTTATACATGCTGTTATAAAATGTAAACAACGGACTCAAGACAACACGAGAACACCGGCCTATTAGATTGCTTGTAAAATCGTCACCGTACATCCAAAGAGGCTAAATATATACGGTCATGTACAGAAATAACTGCTCTTTCTGTTAAGAGTAAAAACAGCACAATCTGTTGAGCACTGAGAGTACAACAGTGGTTTGAAACTGGCGGCCGATTCGATCGGCCATGGCAATTTACGCACAAGCAATCGTGGCCGATTGAATCGGCCATGGCACTGTAAGGGTTAAGAAGCAAAGTAGGATTGAGTGTATGTAATACGTACCGGTTGGATCTTTTTCAATGCAGTAACACGAATCATAGAATTCGGTGAAAGTGGTGGCTATCTCGTATATGTATTCACAGAGGTGATGCAGGTAGAGGTCTTGCAGGATCCTCAACAGGACATCTTCAAATTTCAGCAGCACCTGTACACATACTTACATTACATTCGTGCCATACACCCCATTCACAAACATAAAAATCTCGTGTGAAACACTCACACAACTTTCTCTGACCGATGCAAATAATTAACAATAAAAAACCTATCATCGGTAATAAAACATAAGAAATAAACATAACCTTATTTTAATCATATATATATATATATATATATATATATATAAGAAAGACGCAAAATAAAAATCTAAATCGGTTTGGCTTAAAAATACACAAAATCACTCTTTCACGTTAAACTAGGCTCTGTAGAGAAAAATGCTCTAAATAAAAGTTGTAGATCTTTTAATGTCTAGTAAATTTGATTACACTTTGATACACTTTTGTCATAAAATGCATACTAAGGCCGAAATCTTAAAAAAATCAATTTTTCACACGTTTTCGTGAGAAAAAAAACAGAAAATCACTAATTACCGCTAAACCAAGCGTTATAGAAAAAAGTTTGAAATAAATGTTGTAGGATTTTAAATTCTCTACAACTTTTATTATACAAAGTTTTGCGCTAAAATGCATATTAATAATAATACTAATATATCTACAGGTATTGTCACATAACATTTTATTTTAGAGGATTTTTGCTCAAACAGATGAGTTGTGAAAATCATAAACACTAAATTAATTAGATGATGCAATTATTTAAAATAGTAACACTAATTTAATAGGCACAGTCAATAGACAAATAGATACCACATGAATATGAGAAATCACAATCAGTTTAGATGGTCAATGGTTTACGTCAACAACACAATAAAACACTTTCTACAAAAGTAAATCTTTCACAAGTTTCTTAAAGGCGTAAAAAATATTAAAGCCGTAATCTTAAAACAACAATTTTTTTATATGAAAACAGCCTCACCAAGAATTTCAGCAAACATGGCGCCTACCCTATCTTGTAGAGCATAAAAAATTTAGTAAACCAGGCGATTCTTGGAAAAAAATCGTAGGTCCAGTTTTTGAGAAAATCACAAAAAAGTGAAAAATTACACAAATAAAGTACTACTTCCAGTTGACCGATTTTGATGAAAATGTTCGTGTCGGGTCCGGTAGTGGTATGTAATTTGAGTTTCAAGTTTCAAATTCGTATGATGTTCCATTCTTGAGATATTTTGTATCACACACAGACCAATCCCTAAAAACATGCTGTGTGCGTGGGTTGAGGGTGTCTGTTTAGGTGTATATGGTGGGTGAAGAGTGTATTTGTTGTGATCGACATGAAAATAATACTTTCCTTCCTATAGGCTATATTCATATAGGCAAGAGAAGGTAAAAATGAGAGATAATGGAGCAGTTGAATAGATATTTGAGAGTGTTTATGTGGATGGGCAGTGCAATACATAAAGTCGTGCTTAAACAAGGGTAAATAGACTAACAACATTGATACAGATATAGAGAGAGAAGTCAGTTTGCATTGTGCGACCAATTTGTTTTGAAAACACAGTCAATAGTGATCGTGTTATAGTATTGAGATTTTAGTGAAATTCATTAGTCTATTAACACAAGTGGAATTCAATAACGGTTAGTTCCAACAAGATGATGCCACAGCACATACGAGGGTAAGTAAATAATTAACCGCAATTTAGTTATGTTTTTGTTTATGTTGGCAGTACTGTCGTTTTGCGGTGATAACGAATGCTTTGTTTATTTGTGGTTATATATGTATGCAAGTTTCAAGCTGCTAGGTTAGTTTCGTTATCGCTGTCGTGCTGTTAATCATGGCTGCTCTGCTTTCTATTCGCACCAAAGAAGAGCAACGTTCAGTGATCCATTTTTTGTGGTCGGAAGGTGTATCAGGGGCCAGAATTCATGGAAGACTTTCGGTACAGTACGGGAACAGTGTTTTGCCACAACGGAGTGTCTATGAATGGATTGAAAAATTCAAAAATGGTCGCACAAGTGTCAAGCACGATGAAGGAGCTGGACGACCGTTTACCACCGTAAATGAAGAAAACATTGAGCGTTCACGTGAAATGATTCTCTTAGACAGACAAGTAATTTTTTTTTTTTTTTTGCGTCCTGGAGACTCCAGGAGGAGTATAGGACATGTCGTCATTGACCAAGCGGTAAATCGTCTGCAAATTAGCCACGGTTCCGCCTACGAAATCATTCACAACACACTCGGGTTTCATAAAGTTTGTGCACAATGGGTCCAAAAACAACCGACACTGTTCCATAAACAACTGCGCTTGGACATCCGCAAAAAACATTTGGATTGCTACGGTAACAAACGGGACAACTTCTTAGACAGGATCATTACCGGTGACGAAACATGGATCGATCATTACGAGCCGGAGAGTAAACGGCAGAGTATGGAATGGAAACATCCATGGTGGGTGGCTACAATCATGGCCCAAAATAAAAATAGAGTGGATCAATAATCACCTTGGCCAATTTCCATTCTTTCTCGTGTTCCAATGATAGAGGTTGTTGACCGGACTGTATTGCAGCTGCTATCTCTGCCTGAGACACTTTCGCATTCCTTGCTATTGAGCATATCCTGGTGTATGCGTATAACAAATAGACGGCTGTGTTCCCCTTATCTTCCAGCATCTAAACACAAAACACAAAACAAACATTAATCACTCGACTGACTAAACACTCAAAATTACAATTTTAAATACGCAATATTTTTACTTTCTCTTGCCTATATAAATATATAGGAAAGAAAGTATTGTTTTCATGTCCATCACAACAAATACACTCTTCACCCGAATATACACATTTTCAGACCCCCTCAACCCAAAAAACATGTTTTTAGCGATTGGTCTCTGTGTGTGTACAGAATATCTCAAGAACGGAACATCATACGAACTTGAAACTTAAGTTTCATACCACTACCAGACCTGACACAAACATTTTCATCAAAATCGGTTAACCGGAAATAGTAGTTTATTCATGTAATTTTTCACTTTTTTGCAATTTTCTCAAACACCAGTCCTATGATTTTTTTTAAAATCACCTGGTTTACTAAATTTTTCATGCTCTACAAGATAGGGTAGGTGCCATGTTCGTTGAAATTCTTAGTGAGGCTGTTTTCATGTAAAAATGCGGCTTTATTATGCATTTTACCGCAAAAATGTGTATAATTAAAGTTGTAGAGAATTTAAAATTCTACAACTTTTATTTCCAACATTTTTTTGTGTAACGCTTAGTTTAGCAGTAATTAGCGATTTCCTGTTTTTTTTCTCGTGAAAACGTGTGAAAAATCAATTTTTTTAAGATTTCGGCCTTAGTATGTCATTTTATGACAAAAGTGTATATATTCAAATTTATAGAAAATTAAAAGATCTACAACTTTTATTTAGAGCATTTGTCTCTACAGAGAATAGTTTAGTGTGAAAGAGTGATTTTTCCTTATTTTTAAGCCAAACTGAAGTTGATTTTCATTGTGCGTCTTTCACTCATGATGAAAATAAAGGTTATGTTTATTGAGGTTTGTTTTTTGTTTATTTATAATGTAAGGTTTATTGTTAATTATTTGCATTGGCAAGAGAAAGTTGTGCGAGTATTTCACTCTGGATTTTTTGTTATCGAAAACATGGACTGGTGAAATGAAATGAAATGAAGGCAATGATTTGTGATGGACAGCCTGACTGAAAGAGTTAGGTTAAGCGCACAGTGAACGCTAATCGCTGGTCGCTTACAAGCAGGAGGGAGGGAGGGAGCCTGCTAGTAGGAATAGGCCATCATATTTCTGTACCTAAGAAGTAAGGAAGTTAACTCCAATTTAGTAATTTTTCAAAACCAAAAACATGAAGTTTTTTACTTTGTAAAAAATGTTGAACGTCAGAGAAATTTTTTAATTTGTATAAAAAAATAGCTTCACATACAGAGATTTAAATGATTAAATAACTTCCTTAACTTCTACTACCCCGCTGACCACACACAGGACTTCATAATCTTTATGTGTTTCTGCGTTTTAATTTCATTAGTGTTATTAACCCCCAATGTAACTTTTAAGTTAATCACACAAAAACAAAATGTAGACAAAATATATTTTGCTAACACTATTCTGATAAAGAAACAGCATTTTATTCACAACATTGTTTGAAAAAATTACAGAATTCAAGCAAATTATGAGGCCTATTAGTAAGATAATAAAAACAAAATAATTGAAAATGAAATAACTTATTGTCAATAACGAATATACATTCAATTAGAGTTAAAAATAATAGTCATTTGAAAAATCTTCCTCATTCATCATTGTACAAAAGTGGTGATTGCAACTTTTATACAGCTTTCTTGCTGATTTTAAAACTTAATTTGCCAAAATTGGAGTTAACACCCTTTACCTCTAGGGCACAGATTTTAATCCAAACGTCTCACAGTAAATGCTGGTGGAGAAGCTGTGCACATCAGCTCACTGGTTTGTTTTCAATAACCCTGCCTGCTGCTTGTTGGCAGGTTGCTAAATGTACTTGGCGTCGTACAATACGTATTCATAAATAATAACATCTTGTTAATTAATTTTCAACATACGTTTATAAAAATAACTTAAAATATAATTACTGGCCAAACAATGCTTTATAATATTGAATATCGGTAGTAAAAAAGTTCAAAATACATTTAAAATGTTCAAAGTAATCACAAATCTTCTCTTGGTAATATTTGTTGCTTGTGAAAGTTGCACCATTGTTTTTTTTTGAAAACTAGTTCTACTTTAGACGATATAAAATTAAACTTTTCCAGAGTCATTCTCGTGCATTTAAAAAACCTGTCTCTATCTTTTGTTTAATTGCGGAAAAAGGTGATTATGGTGAACAATTTTCTGATCGTATTAATGTCACTAACGATATCGTCTTTAAAAGATAACAACTTTGTATAAGCGTTTTCCATTAGGAATAATTGATCATGAGTGCTGCTAGTGGAACTTATGTTAAGCGCGTAGTTAGATGCTCCCAATATGCGTTTGCCACCGTCAATCAGTACCAGCGACACCCTTAGCTGAGCTTACCCTTAGATAGACAAACGTGTATTTCTGTCAACACCACATCTACAAGATATTTACGGGATGCAACTCAATATAATAACAATGTAAGCACGGACCAGTCACAAATCAAAATATTCATAGAAATGATGAAAACATCTACCCTCACTTGACAATCTCTGTCTAATGTAATGTCACCGGATGGCAACATTAAGTGGCTAACCTTATTAATTTGATGGCCCAGAAAAGGGCCGTTTAAGCGGTAGTCATCGGTCGTAGTCGTCATGGCGGTCGAGGAGCTGGGCGACACGGCGTGTCGTCGTCCAGCGGAGACATCATCTTCATCCCTCGCAGTAGTGCGTCGATAGCTGCTTCTTCGGGTCCGGTGGGCGTAAGGCTCGGTGAAGGGACTGCTGTGGGCATCGCTCGCATCAGCAGGTGATGATGGTCCGGTCAATGGCCTATGGTGATGGGATGGCGAGCGGAAGCATCATATCTCTTGCGGGGTCATCGATTAGTCCTCGCTGGAGTCCGGCAGCCGTGTGCCGTGGTGGACATCTTGTCGTTGTCTGGATCAGAAGCAGCGAGCCGGCGTGGTGGCAGCGGAGCCCGAAGAGTGACGGCTCGGCTACCAAATTCAGGCCTAGCCTTCCCTCAGCGGCAGTTGGGTCCCCACTGCAGCGTGACAGTGGTGGCCCCCAGAGCCCCGCAGTGTTGGGTCGGCGTAGGCCGTCTGCCGATAGCACAGCCGAGGCGGCTCTCTCCGGGCCGATGAAGGCTGACCGGTGTAAGAATGTAGCGTCCGCCACCGGTAGCGTAGACCAGGGATGGTGCGTCCGGTCTCGGCTGGGCTCATCCTCTTCTGTCTTGAAGTGAAGTGAATCCCTCGGTGTCTTGATCGGAATTGAATCTTTGCTCAGTGCAGCGCTCTTTATATAGCTGCCAGGAGCGCTGTGGTAGAGAGCGGCTACTGGCTTGGCCTTGATGACAAAGGCCTTTGCGGTGCGCAGCCGAAAGGTTTGTCGCTAAGCCGTCAAAGGCCAGGAGAACTATTGAAGGCCGGCAACACAGTAAATGATTAATTAGAAGGGGTGGCAGTGACAATAAAAAAATTAATTTTCATCATGAATGAATGAATGAGGCTAAACGCAAATCAACCGCTGTACACTTCTTAATGTTCTACAACTACAAAATTACAAAATGTATTCGTAGTTGTAATATGCATCTTATCTTGAAAATTATAAAAAATCTGGTGTGAAACACTCACACAACTTTCTCTTGCCAATGCAAATATATAACAATAATTCTAACATTAGTAATAAAACATTAGAAATAAACAAAAACTAACCTCAATAAATATAACCTAATTTTAATCATGAGTGAAAACGCAAAATGAAAATCAACCTCAGTTTTGCTTAAAAATACGGAAAATCACTCTTACACACTAAACTAGGCTCTGTAGAGAAAAATGCTCTAAATAAAAGTTGTAGATCTTTTAATTTCCTATAAATTTGATTATATACACTTTTGTCGTAAAATCTATACTAAAGCCGAAATCTTAAAAAAAACGATTTTTCACACGTTTTCGTAAGAAAAAACAGAAAATTGCTAATTACCGCTAAACTAAGCGTTATACAAAAACAATGTTTAAAATAAAAGTTATAGGGTTTTTAATTCTCTACATTTTGTATTATATAAATTTTTGCGCTAAATGCATATTAAAGCTGTAATCTTAAAAAAACAATTTTTTTACATGAAAACAGCCTTACCAAGAATTTCAGTAAACATGGCGCCTACCCTACCTTGTACACCATAAAAAATGTAGTAAACCAGGCGATTTTTAAAAAAATCGTAGGACCAGTTTTTGAAAAAATCGCGAAAAAGTGAAAAATTACACGAATAAACTACTACTTACGGTTGACCGATTTTGATGAAACTGTTCGTGTCGCGTCCGGTAGTGGTATGTAACTTAAGTTTCAAGTTTTAAGTTCGTACGATGTTCCGTTCTTGAGATATTCTGTTCACACACACACACAGACCAATCGCTAAAAACATGTTTGTGTGGGTTGAGGGGGTCTGAAAACGTGTAGATCCGGTGAAGAGTGTATTTGTTGTGATCGACATGAAAACAATACTTTCCTTCCTATATATTCATATAGTTGGCAAGAGAAAGTAAAAACATGTTTCAGCAATTGGTCTCTGTGTGTATGTGTAAGTGTGGGAGGCGAAGCAAGTCAGTGATCGGCTGGCTTGCATGTGCCGAAGCATCACGTCCAAGAGAGCACACCTGCTCCCTTACTTTCTGTAGCAGTTTTTCGTGCCCGTGCCTCTGGAAATTCCTCGGCTCTTCTATGGCTACTCTTCAGCCACGCATTGGTCTCGCCGAGGTGAGCTGAGATGCTGGGCTTCAGTCTGTCTATCCCTATCCTTGTCCTTGGCATCTAGCACTTTTTCTATCCGTGCTAGAGGCAACTTCTCCTACTGTTGGTTTTGCCCAACCCAGTGGTGTTAAGCTACCGTGCCGAAGGGTGGATGGCACTGGGGCTTTAGTCAGTGTCTCTAACGGTGCCTGTAGGATACCAGGCTCACTCCTACAGTAATTGCGCCTTACCCCTGCATGCGGGGCTCTGCAGGGGCGGACTGAATATTTCCCTAGCTGCTCGTGGGACCAAAATGGAACCGTTACAAAAAAATAAAACAAATATACAGGGGGATGATTGTCCCCAAATGGAGGCCCAACCAAATGTGGGGGGGCCGGAGCAAACTGATGGGAATTCAAGTCCCATGGTTATCGACAACCAAGGGGAACAGCAGGCGAGGGTGGCAACACCTGAACGCCTGGGTTCTCTGGAGGTGACGTCGGAGGAAGATGTGGAGCTCCCTAAGGAAGAGGGAGAAACATCGCAAGTACCCAAGGAGATGGGTAAGAGTGCTAGGCTGAGTGGGGCTGCGAAGAAGCGCCTACGTTGGCTTCTAGTAAAGGGAGTACCGTACGAGGAAGCGAGGGAGAAGGCCGTTCGGCCTTTGTCTCCGAAGAGGGGTGAACAACCCCTTAAGAGGCAGAGGTCGGATGAGTCGACTCCTGAGAAGACTCGGGTACAAGATCCCCCCAAGAAGAGGGCAAGAGGTCCTCCAACTGGGGATAAAGGGGTGGCTGGTCCTGGTATGGGGTACAGCCGAGTGGTTGCGGGTACCAGGGTTGGTATCCTGGCGGTCGGCTACCCGGAGGTGCTTCTGTCCAGGGAGCAGTTGAAGGCCACAGAGAAGGCGATCCTGGAGAGAGTGGGGGAACTCGAGATTGAGGGGGAGATTTCCCCGAAATTCGTGGGCTCAACGTTCAAACCGGGATACCTGGTCCTGACCTGCAAGGATGAAGGAACGGCGGGATGGGTCAGGAAGATTGGGGGAGCCCTGCAACCATGGAAGGGGGCTAGGCTCAAAGGGTGGGGGAGAAGGACCTTCCCCGGCCTGTGGTTGTGGTGGGGTATTTCCCCAACAGCAAGGAGGATAAATCGGAAAAGATCCTCAGGATGCTGGCTGTACAGAACCATGATCTACTGGTGGACCAGTGGAAGGTTCTGCAGAGGTTGGAGAACAACCTCATGGTCCAGTTGACGTTGGCGGTGGATGACCGGTCGGCGGTCAGGCTCCGGAGGTTGACTTTAAGTTCGGTCAGATACGGCTGAGGTTAAAGGGATCTAAGATGCAGGAAGGAGGGGTTGCTGGAGGAGAGGGGGGTCAAGGGACGGAGGTGAGGGCGGGTCCTGATGACCCCAAGGAAGCAGCAACAAAAGAAGGGGGGCTATTGTGGAGGCCCCGGCTTCAATGGAGGTAGTGGAGATGGAGGAGCCGCCAGTAGAGGAGGTGAGTCCGAATCTGGTGGTGGCAAGTCCATCTCAAGAAGGGGTGGAGGGACCCAAGGAGAAGGAGGAGTCGCCTCGGGCGGTGGTTAGTCCACCGCAGAGGAGGACGCCTATGAAGGAAGGAAAGGGTCCTTCACGTAAGTCTGGTGGTGGGAGGAGGGATGGAAGTCCCGTTGCCGGTCCGTCAGGGACGGGGCGGCAAGTGCTCCAACCAGGAAGGAGAACTCGTGGGCCGAGATTCCTGCAAAAGCAGGAAAAGAAGGACCACGGGAAACACAGGCGGCATTGAGTGGCAACGTCGTCCAAGTGAACCTTCACCACTCCAAGGCAGCGTCAGCGGCGCTGGGTGAAAGGTTCTGCAGGGAGTCGCTGGATATGGGGCTAGTCCAGGAACCATGGAGCAGAGGTGGACGTATTTGCGGACTCTCCTCCATAAATGGTAAGTTGATATATGATAATAGTATATCCAACCCTAGATCATGTATAGTGATCAGAAATGGTATAAAGTGTTTCCCTTTGTGTGTTACTAGGGACCTTGTAGCCATCTCCGTGGAGATGAAGAGGGGGAGTAGGAGGGAAGAGGCAGTTGTTGCCTCCGCCTACTTCCCGGGGGATAGCTGTGAGATGCCCCCTGCGGAGTTTCGTCGGCTGGTGGAAGGATGCCGGAGACGAGGCCAGGAGTTGGTGGTTGGATGTGACTCAAACGCACACCATACCGTTTGGGGATCTACCAACAACAACAGGAGAGGTGAGTGCCTACTTGAATATTTAATTAGTAATGATTTATATTTGAGTAATAGAGGTAATGAGCCTACCTTTGTGACTGCTAGGAGAAGGGAGGTTTTGGACCTTACCATGACTAGCGAGCTCACGAGGTGTGAGATCAGAGACTGGAGAATCTCTGGAAAGGCATCTCTTTCTGACCACAGGTATGTGGAATTTGCTATGTGCCTGGGGGTCAGGAGGAGTGAAAGTATAAGGGTACCGAAGTTGACGGACTGGGACGGCTTTAAGGAACAGGTGCAGTCTGAAATGGAGGACGTCTGTGTTACCCCTAGGTCGGTGTCAGAACTAGAAAGGGTGGCAGACAAGTTAAGGGAGCGTCTTAACAGGGCCTTTTGTGATAACTGCCCTGAAAAAAGACGAAATATGGTAAGAAGGGTGCCATGGTGGAATAGTCGGCTGGAGCAGTTGAAATCCAGGACTAGGAAACTGTTTAATAGAGCCAAGTGTAATGGACAGTGGAGGGAATACAAAGTGGCTCTAACGGAATATAACAGAGAGTTGAAGAGGTCCAAGAGAAGAGCCTGGAGGTCGTTCTGCGAGGGGGTGAATGAGACCCCCTGCTGTTGCACGACTTCGGAAGGTCCTAAGCAAGGACCACTCAAATCCTATTGGACAGTTAAGGAGGGAAGATGGAACCTTAACTGAAAGTATGGAGCAAACGGTGGAGGTGTTGTTGGAAACACACTTTCCCGGCTCGTTAGAGGACCGCCCGGATGAGGAGGAGAGGGTGAATCTGGGCAGTCATGGTAGAGAATTGGCCTTGGCGAGAAGGGAGGCTTGTGAGGTCTTTACGTTTGCCAAGGTCAAGTGGGCTGTGGGTATGTTTAAACCCTACAAATCAGCTGCCCCAGATGGGATTTTCCCTGCTATGTTGCAAAATGGGGGCAACAAGCTAATTAGATATCTGCTACATATCTTTAGGGCCAGTTGTGCGCTTGGATATGTACCGAAGAGCTGGAGGGAGACTGAGGTGGTCTTTATACCGAAGGCTGGGAAACCCCCAATTGAGCCTAAGTCATATAGACCTATCAGCCTGACCTCCTTTGTGCTCAAAGTGATGGAGAAGGTGGTAGACAGACACATCAGGGGTGGGGCCCTACAGGATGGGTGTCAGCATGCCTACCAGACTGGGAAGTCTACTATTACGGCTCTTCATGATGTGGTAACACGGATTGAGGGGAGCTTAAGGGAAAAAGACATTGCCCTGTGTGCCTTTTTAGATGTGGAAGGGGCGTTCAATAACACCCTGTTCACGTCAATTGAGAAGGCTGCAAGGAGGAAAGGTGTCCAATCTAGTGTGATTAAATGGGTTGGGTCTGTTCTTAGGGATAGGGAGATACGGACTCGCCTGGGGGGCAAGTCGGTGACTGGGAGAGCTAGAAGGGGATGTCCGCAGGGTGGGGTGTTATCACCCCTCTTGTGGTCACTGGTCATTGACGAGCTGCTCACTCAGCTGACAGAGGAAGGATTCGAGGTGGTCAGCTATGCTGATGACCTGGTGATCCTGGTCAGAGGTAAACATGAGACAACCATCCGGGAGCGGATGCAGGGAGCCCTAAATATGGTTCACACTTGGTGTGGACAGGAGGGACTGCGTATTAACCCGGGAAAAGTGGTTGTTGTTCCTTTTACTAGGAAACGGACGTTGACTCTGGATGCTTTGACTCTGGAAGGAGTGGAATTAAACTACTCCCCAGAGATGAAGTATCTGGGGGTTGTCCTGGATCGTGGCCTGACTTGGAAAGGCCATATGTCCAAAACTATAGAGAAGGCTACAAAGGCCTTATGGATATGTAAGAGTCTGTTTGGGAAGACTTGGGGGCTTAGGCCTCATATGGTAAAATGGGCTTATGAGAGCATCATTTTGCCTATGGTCACGTATGCAGCTTTTGTATGGTGGCCAAGAACTGACCTGAGGACGGCGCAGGATCGGCTGAAGAAGTTGCAGAGACTGGCCTGCCTAGGGATATGTGGTGCAATGTGCACTTGTCCAACGGCTGCTATGGAGGCGATGTTTGATTTGCCTCCTCTTCATATTCAAGTGAAGAAGGAGGCGATAAGAACTGCCTGGAGGCTGGAGGGCAAGATAGGGGTCCCATCAAAGGAGATGGGCCACACCAGGATCTTCAAAGTGATCGAGGGGATGGGTGTGGTGGGTGGTCCTCGTGACCGTATGAATAAAGCATACGACTTCTCTGACACACTGAAGGTGGAAATTTTTGATCGGCAGGAGTGGGCGGAGGAACAACCAGTTATACCGGAAGGAGCTTCCGTTTGGTATACTGATGGCTCAGTGATGAGCGGAAGAGCAGGATTGGGGGCCTGGGGGGCCGGGGGGAAGATTTACATGGCCCTAGGGTGTACCATAACCATCTTCCAAGCTGAATTATTGGCCATTAAGGTCTGTGCGGAGAGGTGCATTGAGAGGCGCCTCAGTGGGTCGCACATTTTTATTTTGTCCGATAGTCAGGCGGCTATCAAGGCTGTGAGTTCTTGTACTTTTGAGTCGCGATTGGCCTATGATTGTCGGGCAGTATTGAATGCCGTGGCCAGGCGTAACGTGGTAACGCTGCGTTGGGTGCCCGGGCACCAGGGAGTGTCTGGAAATGAGAGAGCGGATGCCTTAGCAAAGAAGGGTGCAGCCTCTCACTTCATAGGCCCAGAGCCATTCTGTGGAATTGGTGAAGGCTATTATAGAAGTATAGTTAGGGTCTGGGAAAAGGAGGCAAAAACCTCCTATTGGGAGAAGGTGCCAGGCTGTGAACAGGCAAAGAAATTTATTGCCTATTCCAGCAAGAAGGCTGGAATATATAATAGACTGGGAAGACAGGACTTGAGGAGGGTAGTGGGCCTGATGACTGGTCACTGTAATCTTGGGTATCATTTATCCAAGATAGGAGTTGCTGGAGACAGCCTATGTAGATTCTGTCATGAGGCAGAAGAGAAGGCTGAGCATATTTTATGCAGCTGCAAAGTGGTTGGCTGCAAAAGAAGAGCGCTGATGGGTAGGGATGTGTTGACACCCTCTCAGGTAAGTGCACTAGATCTTAGGCAGATCCTGCGCTTTATTGAAAGTGTGGGTCTTGCTTAAATAAGGGATAGGGGCAGTCACAAAAGATCTTTTAGGTCGCGGTGAGGAGGGGCTGAAGAAGCCTGAACGCCCTTGTTGTAATGTAATGTAATGTGTAAGTGTGTGAACAAAATATTTCAACAACACAGTAGCGTTCCAAGTTGAAACTTGGAACTTAAGTCACGTACCGTAAGAGGACCTGACAAGAACATTTTCATCTAAATTGGTCAACCAGAAGATGTAGTTAATTTGTGTTACGAAGGTTGCCTTTTATATTTCGGGAATAGAAAACAAAAAATCTGGTGTGAAACACTCACACAATTTTCTCTTGCCAATGCAAATAATTAACAATAAACCTAATATTAGTAATAAAACATTAGAAATAAACAAAAAACTAACCTCAATAAACATAACCTAATTTTAATCATGAGTGAAAGACGCAAAATGAAAATCTACCTCAGTGTGGCTTAAAAATACAAATAATCACTCTTTCACGCTAAACTAGGCTCTGTAGAGAAAAATGCTTTAAATGAAAGTTATACATCGTTTAATTTTCTATAAATTTTATTATATACACTTTCGTCGTAAAATGCATACTAAGGCCGAAATCTTAAAAAAAATCGATTTTTCACACGTTTTCGTGAGAAAAAAACAGAAAATCGCTAATTACCGTACCAAACTAAGCATTATACAAAAATGTTGGAAATAAAAGTTGTAGGATTTTAAATTTTTTACATTTCTTATTATATAAATTTTTGCGCTAAAATGCATATTAAAGTCGCAATCTTAAAAAGCAAATTTTTTACGAGAAAACAGCCTCACCAAGAATTTAAGCAAATTATGCACCTACCCTATCTTGTAGAGCATAAAAAATTTAATAAACCAGGCGATTTAAAAAAAAAAATCGTAGGACCAGTTTTAGAGAAAATCGCAAATAGTGAAAAATTACACGAATAAACTACTACTTCTGGTTGACTGAGTTTGATGAAAATCATCGTGTCAGGTTCAGTAGTGATATGTAACTTAAGTTTCAAGTTTCAAGTTCGTATGATGTTCCGTTCTTGAGATATTCTGTTCGCAGCGCAGCGCGCACACACACACACACGCGCGCGCATGCACACACACACACATACCAATCGCTAAAAACATGATTTTTGGGTTGAGGGGGCCTGTTTACGTGTAGATCCGGTGAAGAGTGTATTTGTTAAAATCGACATGAAAACAAATACTTTCCTTTTTATATATTCATATAGGCAAGAGAAAGTAAAAAATATGAAAGTCGTGCGAGTGTTGTACACAAGTTTTTAAAAACAGAATCATCAACTTTTGAACCAGGGGCGGTTTCAGGTGAGGGGACCATGGCCCCCCCACCTGAAATACTAGGAAAACTTAGATTAATATTTTCTATAAGCTATTATTTCTAACAAAAATGAGTCAAACAGAAAGTATCTATTTTTAATTAAATACGAGGGCCATCCGGAAAGTAGTACCCGTTTGTGAAATAAAGACACAGAAGTAAATATTAACAAATGTAAACATTTTTATTGAAAAGAGCATACCTTAAACTACTTCTCCACATAATCTCCAAGCAAATTTAAGCATTTGTCATAACGTGTGACGAGTTTTTGTATTCCAGCATCATATTCCTCCGCCGCCAGCCGATCGAAATACGTAGTCACACCTTCTTTAAGTTCTTCATCGCTGTCAAATCTTTTTCCCGCCAAAAACTCTTTAAGTTTTGTAAAGAGATGAAAATCTGAAGGGGCCAAGTCCGGGCTATACGGTGGATGGTCGAAAATTTCCCAATTGAATTGCTGCAGAAGTTGTTGTGTTATCCCCGCTGCATGAGGCCTGGCATTGTCATGGAGGAGAATGACGCCATCAGACAATAGATCTCTCCGTCGATTTTGTATTGCCCGCCGTAATTTCTTTAATGTTTCACAATACGCATTAGCGTTAATAGTGTCTCCACGGGCCATAAAATCAATAAGCAGTATACCACGTCGATCCCAGAAAATGGTTGCCATAAGTTTCCTGGTGGATAGAACAGTCTTGAATTTTTTTGGTTTCTTTGGTGAATGAGGATGATGCCACTCCATTGACTGTCGTTTACTCTCAGGTGAAGCATAACAAACCCACGTTTCATCACCAGTAACTATGCGATTCAAGAACGCGTCTGCTTCATCAGAATAACGTTCCAAAAATGTTAATGCAGCAGCCATACGCTTGGTTTTGTGCTCATCTGTAAGCATGCGAGGGACCCACCTTGCGCAAATTTTTGAATAATGCAGATGGTCTTTGACAATTTCATGAAGAATTGTGCGAGAAACATTAGGGAAATGTTCACAGATGTCATCAATTGTAACGCGTCGATCGTGCCTCACGAATTCGTCTACTGACCTCAGCAGTTGATCTGTAATGACAGATGGTCTCCCTGAACGCTCATCGTCGTGTGTGTTCCCCCTCCCCAAGTTAAAATTACGACACCAGCGCCGAACAGATGACTCATCCATCACATCGTCTCCATACACTTCCTTTAATTGGCGATGAATATCACAAGGTCGAACGTTTCTTGCATTGAGAAATTTTATTACAGCCCTCACTTCACAACTGGCGGCGTTCTCAATTTTTTTAAACATTATGAACGGTCACAGAAACAAGACAGGCAATGCTAGCGTCGCGGAACTTACAACAGAGAAGGCAGACAAGCCACTGAAGCGATCTGACCTTGACCGGCGGCTGCTCGCCTCGTCAGCACCTCATGCGGCGGAAACGGGTACTACTTTCCGGATGGCCCTCGTAGTATTAAGATAACAATCAGTGTCAGTAGTGAAAAGCCACTCGCATCCAGTCAGCACCTTGAAAATTTCTCTATGAATTAAAATTGTGGTTACAGCAATACAGCACAAAAGAGGACTTTTCAATTACTCAATTACAAATTATGTAGTAAGAGCTACATAAAAACAAGATAGCCCCCCCCCCCCCGGAAATCAGCCCCTGTTTTGAACCATATTGTATTTGGACAACTGACCTTATCGAATGAGAAGACGTAATCATTGAGACGGTTGTGCGCCAGATCTGAATATTTGATGCAACCGTACGCAACTGAGTTCTGGGCAGCTTCCAAATCAGCTTCACTCAACACCGAATGCCTCTCCTTCTGCACCAACGTTTCTCTCGCCCTCCTCACACCTAAACAACAACAACAACAGCATGGGCACCTAGTACCAGTCCACAACCATTATTTTAACACTTTCACTGCCATGGACGCGTTCATCCGTGATGTGCCATGGACGAGTTTATGTACAACATGTAGTTAGAATTTCACCACCGTGTAGCGTAGCATTCGTTCTAGCAATCCCCTTATTGCATAGCACATCAAACTGTTCAGAATGAAAAGAAAATTTTTTCCCCTCTTGAGTTTCAAGCTGCCGTCAACATTGAGCTAGATATAAAACTAGATAACTATATAACTAGCTAGATATATAACATTGAGCTAGTTATATTTCTAGCTCATTGGGCGTCAACAGCAAATCTACTATAACGTTGTAAAGAGGGAATTTTCTATCTGCCTGTTTGCAACACATGTCCATGTGTACCGCACCGCACTGCTCAACGCCATACGTTGTTATTTTACCAATTGTTACCCGCGTAAACATAACCAAATTATTATTAACTTTTAGTTCAGTGTTTATAACCTTTCTACACGTTTAGTAACGAGTGGAAATAAACAGATCGTTCATTTATTGGCTGGCACAGAGTGAAACTTGCTTTTCTTTTCGCTGGCATTGAAAGGGTAAAACACTTTCAGGACGGCACCCGTATCCGATACGGGCACCTAATTTCATTTAACTTGGTTTTATATCCATTAGCTCGTACCATATACAATTGTTATCTATGCTGTCACTTCCTTAGTTTACTTCATTCTCTAATCTAATAGAGTACTGCTTGAGTCCAAGCTGGGTGTAGTTGGGAGGGGGGGTGAAGGGGGTACGGGTGAGGTGTAATGAATGGGAGGGAGAACTATTGTTCTTCTATCACTCTCATCTCATACAAAACATTCATTTTCAAACTTTCCCTATTCAACATATTTGATTTTATTTATTACATTCATTTATTTACATATTTTGATATAAAATAGTAAGTTAAATATTATGAATCCGACCAAGTTAGTTAATAACCGGGTAGGTATTTGTTAAATTAATGCACTGGATGATAAGAATATGTTTTTTAGTCTAGTTAGTAGACGCTACCACTACAAATGCATCAGCTGTGAAACACTACTAACACTCATTCATAAATTCATTCACTACTATAACAACACACTGCATTCTTCCCAACTACACGGAGGGAGCTGCGACTCAAGCAGTGCACTCATAGTCCTAATTTTGTCAGATTATCCAATATATCGACTTTTACAGCATTGATATAATCGAGCATGAGCAAGCGATCTGCCGGTACTTCTGCACGTTGTAAGTTCATTATTATAATACTTAGACCCACCGGGTTGGTCTAGAGGTAAAGTCGTTGCCAAAATCAGCTGTTTAACAGCTGATTATCGGAGACAAAGGTTCCTGGTTGAAATCCTAGTAAAGGTAGTTACTTTTATATGGATTTGAATATTAGACAGTGGTTGTGCGTGTACTTTGATGGTTGAGGTTCAATTAACCATACTCTCTCAGGAATGGTCGACCTGGGTCTGTACAAGACACAGTCATTTACACCTTATACACATCATCCTCATCTGATCGGGTGATGGGGTTGCTTATTGTTCTCAATTGAACAGATTGCAACGTACACAAATTAGGAATAAATAATTTTTTTTTAAATTTTACTTAAGAAATAAAAAAAGTAAATTGGTTATTATAATAAATAGGTAATTCGTTTGTAAGAATATAATTAATTAACTCATATAATTAATTTTATTATTCTTATATATTATTATCATTATACGGTGAAACATTTTTTAAATTCAATAAAACATACGGTCTCTCTCTCTCTCTCTCTCTCTCTCTCTCTCTCTCTTCAGGCAAACATCTATATCATTATAATGTTAGTAATTCTAATCTTAATAAATGAAAAGTAATCTACCAATTACGATTTTTAATTTCATCTTTACTTTTTGAATTTATGACCGACGGTTGATTGTTACAATTTTTTAAAAATCCCTGAAAAATGGGCAGTCCACTGGCAAAACTACAAAAAAAAATGTCAGTTTTCAAAGTATTAAAAAATAATTTAAACGCTTGTCACCGCCACCCCTTCTAATTAATCATTTACTGTGTTGTTGGCTTCAACAGTTCTCCCGGCCTTTTACGGCATAGCGACAAACCTTTTGGCTGCACACCGCAAAGGCCTTTGTCATCAAGGCCAAGCCAGTAGCCGCTCTCTAACACAGCGCTCTCAGCGACTATTTAAAGGGCGCTGCACTGAGCAGAGATTCTATTCTGATCAAGACACCGAGGGATTCACTTGCACCAGACAGCAGACTCGACGTCCACCACGGCACATGGCTGCCGGACTCCAGCGAGAACTAATCGACGACCCTGCAAGAGAGAAGATGATGCTTACACTCGCCGACCCATCACCGTGAGCCGTCATCGCCCACACCGGTCCCTCGACCGAGCCTTACGCCCACCGTACACAATGAAGCAGCCATCGACGCACTACTGCGAGGGAAGAAGAAGACGTCTCCGCTGGACGACGACACGCCGTGTCGCCCAGCTCCTCGATCGCCACGACGACTACGACCGACGCTTCCCTCCAAGACGACCACCACTTAAACGGCCCTTAAAAGGGCCACCAAACTAATAAGGTTAGCCACTTAACGTCGCCATTTGGTGACACGCTTCGTAATGACTTGCACCCAAGTCATGGACATTCCTGTTCACCCCTCTTCCAAGTTGGTTTACCTCCAAATCCATCCACCCTACTTGCCCATTCATCATATTATAACACAGGGTGGCAATTTTTAAAATTATCATCTATCATTTTCCTTTGTCACACCCACAACAGATACCAACAAACAGTTTGCACAACTCTGTCTACTGTAAGAGTACTCCACTCCGCGTGATGCAAGCGCCTACAAAAGTTTCACTCTATTAGCACGTATCTACTTTTCCACCTGACAATTTCTTGCACTACGTTCCATCATAATCATAAAAATCTACAATCTACATCCAGCTAAAATAAACATAATCCCATAAGCGTTTTCAATTATAACGTTCAGATTACTTGTAATTATTGTAGTTTCATAAACAGACTCCTTAATTAATTGTTTTAACCATTACATTTAACAAAACAATTTTTTTCTACTTTTTAATGTTTACCGCTTTTATGTTTCAAAAACTCAACACATTCACTACCACGCATGTTAACAAAACACAGCTTACAAAACTTTTCAACTTCAGTCTACAAAAAAAATCGAAACGAACCGATACGATACCAAAAGATAACTGATGAAACAAAAAATGAGTTCAACACGGGCAAAAGTGCAACAGTTGTATTAAACTAGTCACAGACATTAATTTTAATGATATGAAGTAAACAATCTGAAATGATAAACAACGAATCACTGGAATTGTTTACTCTCCTGTTATAATGCAAGCGCATTAGTCTTATTTTATTACTTGTGACCAAAAATAAAACTGAGTCTTTATTAAAAACCTACTAATCATAAGTAATAATGAATAATAGTAAATGTAATAATAGTAAACAATGTAAGAGTAACAATAGTAAAAGTTTTAGTTATTAATGGCAAACTAATGTTGGATTTATAAAATATTTTCTAACAAATGAATTGAACGTGTTTTCATTATTATATTAAGCTTAGAGCGAATCAGTGTCGTATGGAATTTTGTTTTTGATTAATGCGCATGCTCACTTGTGTTGCTGGTTGCATAAGTCGGAGTACTCTTAGCGTAGACAGTCACAAGTTTGCCCTTGCTTGCAACGAGGGATAAAAGGGGAACACCATCAGTGCGCATGCCCGACTGCTTTTATTTCAGTACAACAAACTTAACAACTTATACTATGCCCAGACATAGCCTATACAGTATATCATGGAACCTTTTCTAGGTTAACTGTTAGTTACAGAAATGTCGGTTTCTCGAAAACGTGGTCGAACTATTCACAGTGTTGAACAAAATCTAATATGCAATGTAATAAAATGTTATGAAGTTGCAGCTAAACAAAAATGCCAATCCGTGCCTCTTAACAAAAGCTGAGAGTGAGTGGCTAACTACTGTGATGTTTCTTTTTGCACAATTCGAAAAATAAAGAACGAAATTAAGGATGTAAAGAAACTATTCTTTAACTGTTTTGTTTACATCTGGTAAAAAAAGAAAACGGTTAGGTAGAAACTAAAGACTGATAATGAAAACACCGGTTACAGCAATCGTAAAGAAGGCGATTCATTCATAATTTACCGTAAATCAAACATTTCTAGTCGCTATAGGTCATATATATTACTTATATAAGGTTTATGAAGAAAACATTTTCTCGCAATAAACCACAGCTTGAAAAATGTATGTAGAAACTGCATGGTAGTGAAATGTACGAGTAGTGTCTCACTGTTGAGGTTGGCAGCACTGCAAATATATCATTTCCCTTCATCACAGCCCACACATATGCAAAAGGCAATCTCGTGACTTCAGTATCTATAAATGAGTGGCCCAGAATTGGGTTTTAAAGTTTCGATTTTGACCTGAAGTGGCCAAAAACTAAAAGTCAAGAAATGAAAGTCACAATTTTGAAACAAAAATTGTGTAATTTGATTCCCCTTAAAGAGTAGATACAGATATCACAGGATTTTATGTTATAGTTTCGACCAGAAGTGGTCCAAAACCGGAAGTCAAGAAATTAAAGTTGAAATTTGGAAACAAAAATAATTTGGAAAAAATAATAGCATAATTTGATTCCTCTTAACCCATTGGCATATAATGACAGCGATTTAACATCCTCATACTTTATTTAGTCCTGTGTGTGTAGAAGTTTTTAAAAACTTCTTCATGTAGCACCACTAACGAAAACTACATATTTTTTGCTTTATTTACATATTATATCTACCGATAGAGTGCGTGGAAGCGTTCATTTATAATTTCGTGATCAAAACAACCTATATATACCATGTGTTGAAAAATGGCGTTTGTTTACATTCTGTAAGTGCGTGTTTTTAAGAGTTTTTTTTAGTTATTTATCGTATTTTTTAGTGTTTTATATCAAGTCATAATATTCAATATTATTAATTCAATCATTTTTAACTATTAAATAAATTCTCCGCATACTAAAATATTAATTTCATTACCGACAGGATATTAATGAGTAAGTAAGTGTAAACGGCAATGACCGGTGATTAGAAAATAGGGCATAACTTTTTTTTATATTAACCAGTTTTTAAAAATTTAAAATAGTTTTGTAGTAAAAAGAATTCTCTGGATGACCCTTATATAAATTTTTATAGAAAATTATAAATTTCTAAGTTACAATTAAAAAAACTTTAAAAAAATTTCATTTACAAGAAAAAAAATTGTTTAAAATTTGTAGAAAAAAAATTTTTACAAAGACAATTAAAGTAATTCTTTGGTCTAAATGGTTACTAAATTCTGAAAAAATGAAAAAAAATGAAGAGAATTGGTTAAAAGAAAAAAAGTTATTGTCTATTTACAATATAGCGTTATTTTATGCACAATTAAATCCAACTGTAACGCCACCAACAGTACTAAACAATTGGTTAAAGAGTAGACACAGAAACCACAAATGGCTTTAGCCATTGGTCAAAGGTAAACCTTTTTCGTTTACATGAAAGCTAAGTGAGCTTCATCTCTTATAAATTTGTTTAGAGGAAATTGCCACCAATCACATGATCTCTCACTCTCACTCTCAATCTATCTCTATCTCTATGTGACGTGTGAGAAAATTATAACAGACATCTGCGATCACCCAAATAGTAAGACAAAATGAAACAGAATGAAAGAAATGAACTTTCATTTTCTTCTGAAATAATAGAGAAGATGCGCATTACCTTCATCTAGAAGCTCCACCAAGCGGACGCTCTCCCCGGAGCGTGTCTTGAACTTTTTCTTGTCCTCTCCAAGGACCACACCGAATCCAACAAAATCAAATCGGACATTGTCCGGGAGGATGCCAGCTCGCTTTGCACAACTCTTCACTACTTGGAAGTGAGTCGCCTGCAAAACAACAATTAAACTGTTAACACGCTACGTCCCTTCGCTTGCATTTACAAAACAATACAGGGTGATTCACGAAGATATGCAGAAACTTTGGGAGCCCATTGTACATGTAAAAATAATGAAAAAAGTTTATATAAACATGGGTCCCAAAACGGGCAGGTGGAGTGTTATTTTAATTGCACTGTATCTGTTTGTTGCAGGGCTAATAAAAAATAGTTGTGTTTCTTATCACATAGTCAGCCACTTATATGACTGAACTATTTAAGAACAGAAGAAATAGAGGTGTACTGTGACACTAGTCAGAGTTATCTCCTCTGAGAGTAATGAATTTCACTATACAGCGACACCCTGTGGTGAATGAAATGTAGGTGTCATTTGCAGGGTGGAAAGTGAGTGCTTTTTGGAGGGCCTGGCATGCTGATAAGCATACACTTTCAACTCAGTGAGGAAGGCAATGGTAAACCACCTTACTCCTCGTTTTTACTTAGTAAAACCTCTAAAGGTTCAAACCAGCTTTTCAGCTGTTGACCTAAACAACAACAGGGTCCGGAAATGCTTCATTACCGAGTTACGGCTAGCGAAAGATTTCCCCCGAATTTCAGCTCACCAGGTGAAATGAGGTCTTCCTGAAATTCTGGAATTCAATCGTTTCTTATGGTTTTTGACCTGATAAATTGAATAAAACAGGTCCCAGAACTGTAAGTTAAATAGTTTTTGAGAAAAACAGTGTCAAATGCAATAAAATGGAGTGAAAAAAACACATTTTTTCATCTTTGTTTTTCCGGTTAATTTTACTTTGTACTGTTATGAATAAAAATTCATTTTATCAAATATCTATTCGCTTTCTGTGTACTTCATTTACACCGGTTTGTTCAGAATAAAATTTTCTACATGTTTTATTCAAAAATTTTAACTGTTCTTGGTGAAAAAACAAAGTTATTCTTGCCCAAAGATGAAAAAATGTGTTTTCACTCCATTTTTTGCATTTGTCACTGGTTTTCTTAAAAACTATTTAACTTACAGTTCTGGGACCTGTTTTATTCAATTTATCAGATCAAAAACCATGAGAAATGATTAAATTCGCCCCTTAATCATCTTACCATAATTTCAGGAAGACCTCATTTCACCTGGTGAGCTGAAATCCGGGCGAAACTTTCACTAGCTGTAACTCGGAAACGAAGCATTTCCGGACCCATGTTTATATAAACTTTTTTCATTATTTTTACATGTACAATGAGCTCCATTATTTTTACATGTACAATAAGCTCCAAAAGTTTATGCATATCTTCGTGAATCACCCTGTATACACGGTGAATCAAAACTATACGGCAATCTCTTGGGATCTCATTCTATAGCTAAAAATAAGAAAAAAAGTTCATACAAACATATGCCTGAAAACGCTTAGTTAGCGAGTTACAGCTAGCGAAAAATTTCACCTACAACTCTGTACCCTCGGTAAAGTAAGGCCGTATAAAAATGTTAAAGATAGTTACAAAGATACAAATACTATTGTTTTTTATGTTTTTTAATCTGAAAAATTGAATAAAATTGGTTCCAGAGCTGTAAATTCAATACTTTCGGAGATATCTTACATAAAACACAATAATTGGTGCAAAGAAATAACACATTTTTGTGTTTAACGTAAGATTACTTCCATAAAATTTTAGTTATTAATGGTAAACTAATGTTCGATTTATAAAAAATTTTCTAACAAATGAATTGAACGTGTTTTTATTATATTAAGCTAAGAGTGAATAATTAGGGTTGTATGAAATTTTGTTTTTGATCATGGTGTGCGTATTTTATGCTCACATGTGTTGGTGGTTGCCTACATCGGAGTACTCTTAGCGTAGACAGACTCTAGGTTAGTGAAGATTCAAAAACACAGCGGGAACAACTGTCGGTCAGATCAACAGTTGCAACTGATGAGCGCACTAGCTGTCCATCAAACCGACAGCTACCGCTTCGAGGGTTAAATACGAATAACAAATAAAGTTATCACGAAAAATAACCCAAAAAAAATTTGGGCTCATACGAGTTAACGTTTTTTTTCTGGTAGATCTAGGCGTAAACTATTGAAAAACATAAAAAACCGAAAATTGAAATTTTGAGTTAAAACCATCTCGTGCCATCTCCCCTTAAATGAGTTTGATATGATTGTTATGTAACAAATCGGCGAGCACAGATTCATACAGTAATCTTTGTGTGACATTTAGTCAACCACGCATACAATTAGTAAAGAAGCAATGTACAGGTCATTTGTTCTAGCTAGACGCTCTTCCACCAACACTCTGTGCTGCTAAGCTGTTCTGTTTAGTGGTGGGGGAAGTGATCAGTCTCTCCATAGTGCTAGCAGCATTAACAGCCTAACTGTACTATAAATCCTACAAACATTGACTGTATGTTGTAATTTTATATTTTTGTTGTTCTATTCTCTTCACAAGTCTTCAACTCGTGCATTCAGTAGTAGGCCTACTGTTTTTACTCTTTTTGTGTTTGGTTTTGTTTATTATTAATTTTTTTGTATGAATTCTTTGTTTTGTTTCTACTTTTTATTTATTTAGTTATTAAAATGGAACCTAGTTGTAGTAGTGAAAATTCGAGCACGAGTGCTAGTGTAATACGGAAAAGGCAGGTAATACACGGTCAGGCTAGGGAGTATTTATAGTCAGTGTACACAATTTTATGAAAAAAGAAGCTGAACAAAACGGACCAAGTCTAGCGTAGTAGTTGTAACAGAGTAGTATACAGTTAGAAAGAGAGGGAATGATGATTAAGTGAGAAGGAGACAACACTTGCCTCGTTGAAACTATCCCTACTCTACCTACTCGCCCTCCCTCCCCTTACAAGGTTCTTCCAAAAACAAATCCTGGCAAATACCTGGCCATTGTCGACCACATAGATGACCCAGTCAGCGCGCTCTTCTTCCACACGTTGTCGGATGGCAGCCATATCGGATGTGTCGTAAGTGAACCCACCATCCGACTTGACTATGGTCAGCGGAATGAGGCCCTCTTCCAAACCAAACATCACTTTCCTTCCTTCATCGTCCTCCAACAGACCTACAACACAATAACCAAAACTAATTCTATTTTATATAATAAATTTCACTAACCTTCTTATTAAACTGCATCAACTTTTATCTTTACTTACACGTGTTTCGGTGGATCCAACATCATCACAGTAAAAAACATATAATTGAAACAAACTAAAAACTTTATTTATTAAAAATCTATAGAAGATGATACATCTTCAGTCATTTTATAGAAATGACTGAAGAGTTTTATACAAATGACTGGTTACATATTTATTTAATATTGTGTTTGTGTATGCTTTTATAAATATGTAACTATTATTAAAGTGTTCTTCACCGGCCATCATGGACTTTTGACATGTGTTACAATAAAGGACTTGACGCTATTTTGTTTTGTAACAAGTAAGTGGATGTTTATCACATTTCCCAATGTGATTTGTGTTGCTCTGTTTTTCCTTTCCTTGCATTCGTATTATTGCTTTTACAAATTACCTAATGGTCTCGTCGTACGCAGACCCCACCCCTGTAATTGCGTACCGCTCCTCCAACCAATGTATTGTGACAATATCGAAGAAAAGAAAAGAATGGTTTGCGTAATTTATAGAATTTCATTCATGAAAATAGTAAAGAGAGGATAATAGAGTGAATGAAATAGTAACAATAAGTGACAATAGGACAATAGTGACAATAAAGGTATGCCTATTCATGAAGTTGTCCGAAATATTTTTTTTTTTTTTTTTTTGGTTTAATGTCTGACTGTTTCGCAAATTGCTGCTAATGCAGACGGTGAAGGATGAAACGAAGAATTTTTTGTAACGTATGAAAAAATGCCATGCCCGAGTGGGATTTGAACCCAAGACCGCGTGATGAGAGGCGAGCATGTTACCAACATCGCCAACATGGCCGGCGAGAGAGAAATAACTGCGCTATTAGGTGGGGTATTTATGAAGGGGCCGGCGGCCGGTTGTTTACGTTTTCTATTTACAATAGTTGACTTGTTTACAATAGATTTTTCTAGCACTCATTTGTAAAGGGTTATTTTTTGTACTTTCTTATTTGCATGGAGTTTCTCTGCTTTTGCTAGAATTATCTTTTCGATTCACTATGTATATAAAGAGACGCCGAAAGAGGTCAGGGAGTCAGCATTCGTTTGATCTTTGACGAGTGGCCATCGGATGTAGTGCACGCGCGTTTCCGAGCATTGTGTTGGTCAGCGATTGTAATACTGTCTTTATTTGTGTGTGTTGTGAAAAGTTATTGTGTATCTGTATTAAATTCAGTTTTTGTGTATTCAGTCTCATTTTGTATGCGTAATCTTATAAAATTGACCCACCGGGTTGGTCTAGAGGTAAAGTCGTTGCTAAAATCAGCTGTTTAACAGCTGATTTTCGGAGACGAAGGTTCCTGGTTCAAATCCTAGTAAAGGTAGTGACTTTTATACAGATTTGAGTGCTAGACAGTGGTTGTGGGTGTACTTTGATGGTTAGGGTTCAATTAACCATACTCTCTCAGGAATGGTCGACCTGAGTCTGTACAAGACTACACCTCATTTACACACGTCATACATATCATCCTCATCTGATTGGGTGATAGGGTTGCTTATTGTTCTCAATTGAACAGATTCCAACGTACACAAATTAGGAATAAAAAAAAAAATAAAAGAATAAAATCTTATAAAATTGATTGTAAGTAGTGCTAAGTAAATTATTAAATCATTTATTGTATTACTTCACGATAATTAGTTAAATTATTTATTTTGTAAATCTTTTAGTGTAATAAATATTTGTAATTGTAAACATTAGTGTATTATTGTTTAATTAGGTAGATCTTGAAACGGACCTTACCGATAAGTAAGTTTCTAGCACTCATTTATAAAGGGTTATTTTTTGTACTTTCTTATTTGCATGGAGTTTCTCTGCTTTTGCTAGAATTATCTTTTCGATTCACTATCTATATAACATAGTGACATTGAGCACGGTCAGGGAGACAGTATTCGTTCATGTCACAGTATTATTCAAGGCAACTTCTTATCCATTATACAACTTAGGCAAATCGACGGTGAAAACCCTAACATTATTATCCAAGTTATTTTTTTTGTATTACTTCATTATGCCCAAAACGGGCAGGTGGAGTGTTATTTTAATTGCACTCTATCTGTTTGGTCCGGGGCTAAAAAAAATAGTTGTGTTTCTTATCATATAGTCAGCCACTTATATGACTGAACTATTTAAGAACAGAAGAGGTACACGTGTTAAAGATACTAATCAGAGTTATCACCTCTGAGAGTAATGAATTTCACTATGCAGCCAGACCCTGTGGTGAATGAAGTGAAGGTGTCATTTGCAGGGTGGAAAGTGAGTGCTTTTCGGAGGGCCTGGCATGCTGATAAGCATACTCTTTCAACTCAGTGAGTTGTGGCAATGGTAAACCACCTCACTCCTCGTTTTTACTTAGTAAAACCTCTAGAGGTTCAAACCAGCCTTTCGGCTGATGACCTAAACAACAACATTACTTCATTATAATTAGTTTATTATTTATTTTGTAAATCTTTAAGTCGTAATAAATAGCTACTTGTAATAATTGGAAACTTTAGTGTATTAATTATTTAATTACGTAGATCTTTAAACGGACCTTAAGGTACAATTGTGATCCTTGCCGCTGTGGCAACACGCTGCCATGTCCAATGCAACGCACTGCCGTAGCAGCGGCATTATGTTTTCGAGTATCACTGCTAGACCAGTTGATCATAGAACGTGATACAATACGAGTATACTACTACTACTACTCCGACATACAACTTACAACATGTTGATTGTAAAAAAAATAAGATTACATTTACAAGCAGAAGAAGAAGAGAATGATGAGATATCGACGTTGATGCTATTACAGAAACGCAAAGCTGTAAATAAAATATACAAAACATGTGAAGAGGAAGGTTGCTTTCAGATACTTATCGAGCGGCACTTGAAACGTAATGGTGAAACTGTTTAAAAAAAATACTGTAGGCTAAATTACTCCCAATTCAAAATTCGGTGTTAAGTTTGGTGGCTGACTATTTAAAGAAGAAGAATTTTCATCAATCTCTTTCCATATAATATATTTTCCCTGAGTACAGCATCTTTATAACCCGTCGTACTAGCATCATAAATAATTGGATGTTTGCAGACAACTTCAACCCGCTTTTCATCATCACACACCAAAAAATTTGACATGATTGTCTGTATCGCCTATCAGTTGTACTAGACGCTGCCACTGCCAGACTGCTTGTGGTGCGGCCTGGAGGCTGGACAGCTTGAGCAGCGCCACATGTGCTGCTGCTGCTGCTGCTGCGGTGGGTATCCCTATAGCAAATGAATTGAACCTGTCTGTAGTTCACAGCCGCTCGAAATCTTACCTTTAGCGATAAGTGTGACGATATAATGAACAAAGCTCACCTTTATCAGCGAGGTAAGTGACAACATCTTCCATCCGCTTCTGGTAAAAGGATTCGCCCCTTTCTGTGATGGTCACGTCCAAACGGTCATACACCTTCTGAAACTCTAACAACCCACTCATTACATTAGCCTAATCATCACTCTTTTCATTCTTTTACCGATCCTCATTTTATTATTTCATCAAACATCCTATATAGGATTTTAAACAGCCATATTATTTAAAATTTAAATATACAGGGTTATTCAAAACTATATGCAAATCTCTTGGGATCTCATTCTATAGCTAAAAATAAGAAAAAAAGTTAATATAAACATATACCTGAAAACACTTAGTTAGCGAGTTACAGCTAGCGAAAAATTTCACCTAGAACTCTGTATTCTCAATGAAGTAAGGCTGTATAAAAATGTTAAAGGTAGTTACAAAGATACAGATACGATTGTTTTTTTATGTTTTTTAATCTGAAAAATTGAATAAAATTGGTTCCAGATGGTGTGTATGGGGGATGGCCCATCAATTCGATTTTTTTTTTTCAAAAAGTTTATTGTTTCTGCCGACGTGTGAGAGCTCACATTGTCCTGGTGGAGAATGATTCGTCTTCGAAGGTTGGTTTCCCTTATTTTTCCAAAAACTTCTGGCAAACAAATGGTTGTGTACCATTCAGAAATGACTGTCCGACGTTCCACTTGGGGTACAGTTGCCACATGCCTGGTTTTTCAAAAAAAAAAGCGACCATTTCCTTGGAGGTGCTTCGTGCACGAACAAATTTTGTGGGATTTGGCTCGTCTTGAAAGACCCATACGGTCGACTGCTGTTTAGTTTCAAGTTCATAGGCATACATCCATGATTCATCACCCGTGACAATGTCATAAACGAGTTTTGAAGCACCGCTATTGTATTTCGTGAGCATTTCTTTCAACCAATCAACACGAGCGTTTTTCTGAGCGATTGTCAAATTGTGGGGAATCCAACGCGAACAAATCTTCCTGGTGCCCAAATGTTCATGCAATATTGAATGTATGCTTGTCCAACTAATGCCCAAGAATGCCGTAATCTCACAATATGTTATATGACAATCTTGCATAATCAGTTCACGCACAGCATCAACATTTTCTTGAACAACAACCGATTTTGGACGACCTTCGCGAAATTCATCACTGAGCGAACCACGGCCACGATTGAATTCCGTATACCACCAATATACAGCGGTTTTTGATGGTGCTTCATCGCGCAATGTCTAATTAAGTTCATTAGTGCACTGTTGTTGAGATAATCCACGTCAAAAGTTGTAAAAAATAATTGCATGAAAATGTTCACAACTTAACTCCATTTTTCAACCGCGACAACAATTTCAAGTCACTATTAAACAACACAACAATGGACTGTACGAGCGAAACAGAGTGCAATCTATCGAAAAAAATCTGGTGTGACTTAAACCTACTCACACAACTTTCTCTTGCCAATGCAAATGATTAACAATATAACCTAATTTTAACAATAAAACATTAGAAATAAACAAAACACTAACCTCAATAAACATAACCTTATTTTAATTGTGAGTGAAAGACGGACAATGAAAATCGACCTGTTTGGCTTAAAAATATGGAAAATCACTCTTTCAAGCTAAACTAGGCACTGTAGAGAAAAATTCTCTAAATAAAAGTTGTAGATCTTTTAATTTTCTATAAATTTGATTATATACACTTTTGTCATAAAATGCATACTAAGGCAGAAATCTTAAAAAATCGATTTTTCACATGTTTTCGTGAGAAAAAAACCGAAAATCACTAATTACCGCTAAATTAAGCGTTGTACAAAAAAAGTTTGAAGTAAAAGTTGTAGAATTTTAAATTCTCTACATTTTTTATTAAATAATTTTTTGCGCTATAATACATATTAAAGCCGTAATCTTTAAAAAACACTTTTTTTACGTAAAAACACCCTCACCGAGAATTTCAGCAAACATGTCGCCAACCCTATCTTGTAGAGAATAAAAAATTGAGTAAACCAGGCGATTTTTAAAAAAATCGTAGGACCAGTTTTTGAGAAAATCGCAAAAAAGTGAAAAATTATACGAATAAACTACTACTTCCGGTTGACCGATTTTGATGAAAATGTTCGTGTCGGGTCCGGTAGTGGTATGTAACTGAAGTTTCAAGTTTCAAGTTCGTACGATGTTCCGTTCTTGAGATATTTTGTACACACACACACACAGACCAATCGCTAAAAACATGTTTTTTGGGTTCAGGGGGTCTGAAAACGTATAGATCTGGTGAAAACTCGATTTTGAAAAATCGACATGAAAACAATACTTTCCTTCCTATATATTCATATAGGCAAGAGAAAGTAAAAAAAGAGTATGCTAGGCCATGCCGCCGCTTAAGAGGCTAAATGGCGACGAAAAATAAATAAACAAATTTAAAGATAAGAGCAGACACACCTTTTCGAGAGACATCACAGATCATGTTCCAAGCTTTTATATAATCGGGGTCAAATTTTTGAAGTTTGACGACGCACTGGTACGCGCGTTTCTTGAATTCTTCGTCCTCATCGAAACGTTTCTTAGATTCCTTGTAGAATGCCTGCAGGTCGGCTAACGGAGGACACACAGTCTGGTAATCGGGAAATTTATCCTGCAACAGAATCACCCATCAACCTATCAGTGCACTCACAAATATGAAAAGAGTTTTTAAAATTCACGACGGACCAATCACAAGGCGTCTACCACAATCTTTTCCTCAAATTCCTCATGATACTAATGTTTCAGTTGATCATGTCACAGGAAAAAATTTGGTGTGAAACACTCACACAACTTTCTTTTGCCAATGCAAATAATGACCAATATAACCTAAAATTAGTAATAAAACATTAGAAAAAAATAAAAAACTAACCTAAAAAAAAATAACATTATTTTAAACACGAGTTAAACACACAAAATGAAAATTGACCTCAGTTTGGTTTAAAAATACGGAAAATCACTCTCACACTAAACTAGGCTCTGTAGGAAAAAATGCTTTAAATAAATATTGTAGATCTTTTAATTTTCTATAAATTGATTGTATACACTTTTGTGTAAAATGCATACTAAGGCTGAAATCTTAAAAAAATTTATTTTTCACACGTTTTCATGAGAAAAAAACAGAAAATCGCTAATTACTTCTAAACTAAGTGTTACATAAAACAATGTTTGAAATAAAAGTTGTAGGGTTTTAAATTCTCTACAACTTTTATTATATAAATGTTTGCGTTAAAATGCATATTAAAGCCGTAATCTTAAAACAATTTTTTTACGTGAAAACAGCCTCACCAAGAATTTCAGCAAACATGGTGCCCACCCCATCTTGTAGAGAATAAAAAATTTAGTAAATCAGGCGTTTTTAAAAAAATCGTAGGACCAGTTTTGAGAAAATTGCAAAAAAAGTGAAAAATTACTCAAATGAACTACTACTTTCGGTTGACCGATTTTGATGAAAAGGTTCGTGTTCGGTCCAGTAGTGATATGTTACTTAAGTTTCAAGTTTGTTTGATGTTCTGTTCTTGAGATATTCCGTACTTACTCACACACACACACACACACACACACACCTATACTTGTAGGAGGTAGGTCACGGGGTACCACGCACAAAACCGTCAAAACGGGTGCTACCCTTTAGCGTAAGTGCATTTAATTAAAATTGTAAAATTTTAGTAAAAGTTAATCTCATTACCTACAATTCATGTTTGGTTTTTAATAAAAACATTTTTTCCTGTCTGAATTTAACCGACGAAAAGGGGTACTAACGGTTTTTCTCAACGGGGAATTTCGCACTCCCAAAACGGGGAAGGCGGGAAAACAACCAAGTATGACCTTCAGTTTTCCTGAACGGCAACGTCGTGCCGCACGACGTTGCTTATCATCGCAATGCATAAAGAAACTTTCCTTACTTAGTTGTAGTGCAACGTATTCATTTTGTAAGATTTCCTAGCTGTGAAAGAATCCCTTATAAGTTTGTCATATTTATCCGCCTGAAACAGAATCATACGTTGGAATTGCTTCCATCTTTACCTGAATTGCTGGATGTAAATTTTTACAATTTTATATTTTAATTTTATATATTTTTTGGATGTAAATTGTCACAAATTTTTAATTAAAATGCCGTACAACAAGTAGGCTACTTACTAGTTTTTGTACTAGCACGCGTTTCAAGGCGATAAGTTTCATCATCATCATTATTAATATAAATCTATAACTGAAAAATTTGTTTGAAAAATTTATTTTAAGAATAAATTTGTATGTTATGGTTTTTCTGTCAATTTCTTCCTATGAAATTTTAAATATTTCCTATGAAATATTCAAATTTTTAATTTCAATTTCCTATGATATTAAATTTTAATTTAAAAATTCTTGAAAATTTTATTGCGAGTATTGCATTAATTTATTGCAATTAGTTCATTATTTATTAAGTGCATTAATTGTAGTAATTGTAGTTTATTTGTAGAATTTTATTTTGTAGTTTATAATTTGTAATTCTGCCCATAACAGACACGTGGAGTGTCAAATTATTTACAATCAATCTGTTCGTTGCAGGGCTAAAATAAATAGTTCTGTTTCTTATCATCACATGGTCAGCCAATTAAATGACTGAATCATTTAAGAACAGAAGAGGTAGAGGTGTAAAAGACACTAATCAGAGCTATCTCCTTTAAAAGTAATGAATTTCATTATACAGCCAGACCCTGTGGTGAATGAAGTGAAGTTGTCATTTACAGAGTGGAAATATGTGCTTTTCAGAGGGCCCGGCATGCTGATAAGCGTACTTTTTCACTCAGTGAGGAAAGCAATGGTAAACCACCTCACTCCTTGTTTTACTTAGTAAAACCTCTAGAGGTTCGAACCAGCCTTTCGGCTGTTGACCTAAACAACAACAACAATTTGTAATAAATACTTGTAATTTTGTAAACGAATAGTTTTTAATTATTTATCTTACCCAGATCCCGAAACGGACCTCAGCTATAAGTGTCCCAATATATTCATAAAATGTAAACATTAAGGTATACATTTTTGTCAATGTCAAGAGCGAATAACACATAAAATGAACGACTTTATCGGTGACCGATAAAGTCCCTTCACCGACTTTGTCGGTGAAGTATTGATATGTCTACAATAGCAGTAACGGCGCCTTCACTGCTTCATCGTACCCAAACAAACATACGTTTTTCTAATTGATTTTGAAAAGTATCGACTGATTTAATCGTGTATCAAGTCTTTCAGTTCATCGTTGTTTGTCTAGGAACATACACCGGTATTTTTATGTAATGTGTGTTAACAAATACCTCCATTACCTATTCACATAAAAACCGCCAATTACTCTCACTGATTGATTAGTGTATCGTAGTGGAACTGCTTTCAATATAGTACTATTGTAAACTGCAAAAATAGTGATCATTACGAATGTAATATAGAGAAATTAAAAAGAATTATTTTATAAGTTTATTTTATAATGGATAAATGAACGTGTAAGTGTAGTGTACTTTAAGAAGACAATTTCTTACATAAAACAGAACAATATTTAACCTGTATTAAATAATTGTATTGTATGTTTTAATCCTATAATATAAGCTAGTAGGTTAGGTAGTTTTAATCTCATTCGGCCAATTCCTAGAAACTGTAAGTTGGTGTCGGATTACCATCCGCTCGTGCTGCGGCCGGGGTGTGGTGCGTGCGGGCGGCTGGTATGCCCGACACTGTGTGTCGAGTCGAGCGATGAAAGAGATGTGTTTTCATTGCGGGAAAAATGATTGTGAATTTTCATACCTAAAGTTCAGTCAGGATGAACCGGAAAGTATTTCGTGTTTAGCGACCGCATGTGTCGGGAATGTGGATCAGTTGTAGATTTTGTGAAGGTTTAAGATACTTGATAATAGCTATAAAATTCTATAAGTATTAATTTTGTGCGTTAATGGTGTGATACGGGGTGATGTTATGATGTTCGCCGCCGTTCGATCGGGATTGTTTCTCCAGTTGTGGATAATGACTTGTAAGTAGCCCTTTTGGGATTTTTCTGTTCATGAGGTTCGAATTTTGAATTATGTTTTAAGTGGTTTTACTGGAATTGGCCGCATTAGAATTGGTTCCACTGGTTTTTCTTTTTTTTAGGTTATAAGTTGTTTAGTAAATTAGTAAGGCTAAGATTCTTATTGTCTACAATAATTGAACTATAATGTTTTTAATTTATATCAACTATAAATTAAACTAAAGTAACCTTAATAATTAAGGTATTAAAGTATTTAGAGTCACAGCTGTAGTGCGGTGGATAAGTTTGTGCTTAGATATAAGGTATTCAGCTGTCATGTTTCTAGGGAGCCTTGTTGGTATAATTTAGTACTAGTTAGGGTCAAATTTCTGAATAAGAATTTGGGCAGACAAGCCACGTATTATTTTGTAGTAATTTCTAAAAGACCGTACTGGCTTTAGAGGCAGTCGAGTGGCGATAAACTGTAAATCTTAAATGTTGAATTTAAATAGTAGTTTCAGTGTATTCATTAATTAACGTATTAAATACTAATTAATTACTTACTTAATTATGTCGTCGGATATTATGGAATTCTTCCGACCATTTAATATGGTATAAATATTATTATTGTCCTCGGGTAGGGTTATGTTCCTGAACATTTGGTGAAGTTAAAAATTAAAATACTTACTGTTAACGGTAAAGTTGTTAGATATAAAATTATTTTGCGATGCAATTATATTATTACTTATGTCCTTGTTGGCGTCTGACTATTGATGGTTATCGTAGGTGCCTATGCATTGGGAGTAGTGTTATTCCGTTGTAGTTTACGTATATTCGCCAGTGTGAACCAAGTCTAAATTAATAGTCTAGGTTTAAAAATTAATTGTTTTATTTTTGGTAAATTTTTATAAAAATTTTGATACCAATTGGCGAGTAGTGACAAAATGGGGATTCAGGGTCGGGACGTGGAGGAGTCGGTGGTCTGGTCAGGTAGTGTGACAATGGGGGTTCGGAGTGAGTGTTGAGTGAAACCCATTCCAGACTTATTTGATCGGAGCCATACCGGTGCCTACACCCCTCCACCTCGTACGGCGCTTAGGAGCCTTGGACAGCGCTTCTCGTCTTTTGGTACTTTGCTTCCTAAACTTGTTTGGTAGTACTTTACTAGTGTTTTTGGATGTTCTTACTCCACGCACCGCCGTGGATATAATAAAGTCTGTTTTACTGAATTTATGCGTCAGTGTGGTCAATTTCCGTATCCCCACAGTTTCTATATTGTTACTTAGTATAAGAGGGTTTCCCGGGGTGTCGTTGGGTTGTTCACCTCGCTTGGCGGGGGTTACAACGAAAATATGTTCAGTGTCTATTGTGGAATGTAGAAATTTTTAGGAGTCGCGTTAGACAGCGAACTATCTTGAGACAGTCATACAGAATTTATTTGCAATAACATTAAATATATTTAGTAGACTGTTACGCCTTAAAACGCTTAAACAAATTCTGAGCATTTATCATTACTTCTCAGTATTTATTATGCTTACTTCATATTCTCACATTTAAAATTTGTTACATCTTAGAGATCTCTGGGAAAAGTAAATGCCGTCCTCAGGATGCAAAAATTGGCATGTTCAGGCCTCATTAAAAGCAAAACAGGGTGATTCTTGTAAACCCTTTTTTAAAAAAACTAAATATTCTAAAGTTTCCATGCATTTAAACTTATGAGAGTGCATTATTTCTGAAGGAGCATGAATATTAATTTTTTAAATATAAAATAAGAATAGCCTACTACAAAACCTTTAAAAGAATTATTAAGCAACGTAAAACAACCGGATACGAAAAAGCACAGTACTATGTATAAGATCTTTGTGTTGTGTCATGAAATTCATTTTCGCTTGTTTTGTTTTATTATTGAAAGACCTGTTTAATGGATAATTAATAAGTTGACGTGAAGATGGACACTGCAAAATACTGACAATCAATTGCAATTACAGAGATTGTACACGTTCGGCTGGCGTGGACATTTTTGTACAGTTTTCCTTTGCACCTCCAAGCGAGTGCCAAATAAGTCGCCTTTTTGCGTTCCGTGCATTAGAATAACTTTCCTGTTCTCTACCCCAATTTTCGACTTCACATTTGTTTATTTACGTATTTTTATATTGGTGTATAGTCAATTTTTACCGGCTGAAAACAGCTTCAAAATGTTCTTTTAGCTGTAAAACCGTTAGAAATTGACATAATTATGTACTCCAGGGTACCTATACAATGTAAAAATTAGAATCCAAAATTTTTGTCGGGTGTAGGCCTACTGCAGGATCCTAAAAACCGTACAAACTGCAAAAATAGTGGAAAGTCAATTATACCTTGATAAAATCTAAAAAAATTCTTGGGGGTATTTTTCTCAAATGAAAATTTAATTTTAAATACAATTTTATGTATACTCTGAGAGTTTTAATTTTAAAAAGATTTAAATGTTTAAATCACGGTCTTCAAGTTCAAAAAATTTCCGCAAATAGGCGCTCAGCTCAACTATTATCCTGCACAATTTGAGCTTTTCGATGACCACATCGCGAGAAAAAAATCATAACCAAAGGAACTCCATTTGTTATCCTGGCTAGGTACGGGAGGGGTATCGGCAAACTGACCATGGGTACTTTGTTTTGTACCCTAAGGCACCATACAGAGTGATTCACGAAGAAGCGGAGATACTTCGGAGGTGAATCTACAACCAAAAATAAGATAAAAAGTTAATGTAAACATAGATCCGTAATCGCTTCGTAAGCGAGTTACAGCTGGCGAAAATATTCGTCCGGGTTTCAGTTCCCCCGCAGAAATGAAACCCTGCAGAAATTTCTAGAGCGTTAATTCAGTTTTGAAACTAAAGGGATTTTATGTAAAATGAGCTGAAAAATTGAATAACAAACCCCAGATCTGTAACTAGAATTGTTGTCGGCCGCATTGGCGTAGTTGGTAACGTGCTCGCCTCTCATCATGCGGTCTTGGGTTCGAATCCCATTCAGGCACGGCATATTTTCATACGTTACAAAAAATCATTTCATCCTTCACCATCTGCATTAGCAGTAATTGCAGAAAAGTCGAACGTTAAACCAAAAAAAAAAAAAAACTAGAATTGTTCTTGAGATATGACGAAATACACCAAATCTGGTCTCGAAAAAACTGTTTTCTTTAAGGTTTGAAGTACCTACATTAACTTTGTTAAATGGGTAACAAACACGTAAAATTTTTAAACAAAACTTGTAGACAATTTAATTTTGAAGAGAATGATGTAAAATAGTCTAATAAAAAGAACAAATAAAACTCACGAAAAAAGGTTTTTATTACAGCAAAACAAAAAAAACTGTAAACAAAAATTTCAAATCGCACAAAAAGTCCTTGTAATACTTGGTAACACTTAAAGAAAACAAAGCAAATACAAAACTTCAATTAGAGAGGTAGGCCTAATACAGTAGAAAAATTACAATTTACTACTGTACTACGAAAATTGTTCAAAATGGCCTCCACCACAGTGTAAGTTATTCACCATTGTACTCTAATTAAAATTGCTTCAATGGCATTGTGTATTTAATCACGTTTGTTTTGAATAAGTTCAGCAGCATTATGAATTCTGATCACAAACTCTTCCCTTGTTTTAACTTTTTCTTCATATACTAAAGCTTACGACCCCACAGGTACCTAATAATAATCAAGAGGTGTCAAGTCAGGCGACCTTGGAGGGCAATAGATCGGTCCATCACGCCCAATCCAGTTGTTGAAAGTTTAATTTAAATGATTCCTAGTGGCTAAGGAGAAATGTGGAGCCGATCCACCTTGTTGGAAAATAAATTCACGACTTGTAAGTAGAGGAACTTATTCTAAGAGAAGTTGCAAATTATTTTGCAAGAAATTTCTTTCTTTCATGGAATACTAATTTTTACACTGAAATTGTGTTACCAAGTATAATAAGGACTTTCTGATTTGAAATTTTTGTTGACAGTTCTGTTTTGTTTTGGTGTAATAAAAACCTTTTTTTCGTAAGTTTTGTATTTGTTTTTTATTGGCCTATATTACACCATTCTCTTCAGAATTAAATTCTTTAGAAGTTTTGTTTAATAATTTTACATGTTGGTTACCCATTTAACAAAGTTAATGTAGGACTTCAAACCTTAAAGAAAACAGTTTTTCGAGACCACATTTGGTGGATATCGTCAGATGTCTGAAATACTACTCTAGTTACATGTCTGGGATCTAAATTATTCAAATTTTCAGCTCATTTTACATAAAATCTATTTAGTTTCACAATTAATGTTGTTGTTGTTTAGGTCATCAGCCAAAAGGCTGGTTTAAACCTTTAGAGGTTTTACTAAGTAAAACAAGAAGTGAGGTTGTTTACCTTTGCCTTCCTCACTGAGTGGAAAAGTATGCTTATCAGCATGCCAGGCCCTCCGAAAAGCACCTACCTTCCACCCTGCAAATGACACCTTCACTTCATTTACCACAAGGTCTGGCTTTATAACGAAATTCATTGCTCTCAGGGAATTTCTGTAGGGCTTCATTTCTGCGGGGAAACTGAAACCAGGACGAAAAGTTTCGCCAGCTGTAACTCGCTAAAGAAGCGATTCCAGACCTATGTTTATATGAATTTCTTTCTTATTTTTGGATGTAAATTCACCTTCTGAAGTATATCCGTTTTTTCGTGAATCATACTGTATAATCGGGTCAATAAGAAAACCTGTGATGGAGGCATTTACCATTCTTAACCGGAGGTACTCTTTAAAACACGTAGAATTTTTCAAATAAAATGAAATTGATATAAAATTGTATTGGTGAAACTGAATTTTTAAATTTTCTTAGACTTTTGAAAAACATTTTTTATAATCGATATTTTTTTTCTGTAATGGTTTTCGTTTGATTTAAAATGGAACAGGTTATAAGAAAGCCACGAAAGAGATAACTGTCACAGAAAATGAACGAAGAACAGGCATAAATCCTCTAGTACCAAACAGTGACACTGAATCTTCTGACACTGAACTAGAAAATAATGTGAAAATAGATCTTAGCGTAAGAGTATCAGCTCGAACTACACAGTTGGAAAATCCTTCCAAAAATTCAGATAACGATTTTCATATGTTTGCCCAATCTTCAATAACAGCCGTTTCCAATCAGGTTCAAGAATGTGCATCTCTGAACCCTCCTGAATATTGCCCTGACAGTCTGCAATTGAGAGTATCTTTGGCTGAAAGTAACGATTCCGGTAATCGGTTACTAGGTTCTTCTCGTTCATCAGACAATGATTCAAGTAGCTCTACTTTGGATGATCCTGATTACAAGCCATGTAGTTCAAATAGCTCGGCTACCGATTATTCATCCCCACCATCTAACGGAAACTTTCTGAAATTGACAAATACCAATGTAGAAAACAATTTGTCTATTGTTGTAATGAAAAACAACAATAGCAAAAATCGTAGAGTTTATGACAAAAAAATTCTTGTTACTTTTGCGAAAAAATTTGCTCTAATTTATCAAAACATTTACAAGCGGTACACGATGAAGAAAAGGAAGTTGTTCAGTTCCTTTCTCATCAGAAAAATTCAAAAGAAAGGCGCCTTGCAATTCAACATTGGCGCAATAAAGGAAATTATATTCATAACAAGAAAGTGCTTGAAGAAAAAAAAGGAATCGTTCTTACTCGCAAACGCCCATATTCAGATGATGTGGATTTTAATGAATTTTTACCATGCGAGTACTGTCTAGGATTTTACAACAAAACCCATTGTTGTAAATAAAGGTAAATGGATCACGAAGGTATCAAAGAATTATGAAAAATATCTTCTTATTAAGTGTCTACATTATAAAATAAAATCACTGGCTAAATTTAACATTTAAGGCTTCAGTGGTTTCGGATCGACGATGTGATTAAGTCAGTCATCTAGGACATTGATTCCCAACCTTTGGTATGTGGTAACATTTCAAGTACGATGGGTGAAAAGAGGGGTGGAAAAGCTTAACCACGCTGCCAGGTCTTTTCGTCGGTTCTGTTTTTTTCTTAAGCTGCTAAAGTCGCCTTCCAACGTAACTTTCAACTAATTATTATTATTATTATTATTATTATAATTATTATTATTGACAATGAACAGGAAGACCTTTTCTATTATTCCAACGGTTAACATGGGGTCGGGTTAACCCGTTCACATTACTTTTCATAGTAATGTACAGTTTTATTATGTGTCATACTATTATAAGTAAATTGTGAATGGGTATTAACATTGCATTGTCATATTTGTTATACGTATGCTGGAGAGACAGGTCCCAGGTATGCTACTAAAAATGGGTAGGCCTAGTAGGCCTACAGAGTTATAACGCGGCAACATGGTTAAGCTTCTTTCACCCCGCTCTCATCCACCTATGATTTGAATATTTAAAAAATTCTGCCGAATAACTGGTCAATCGCTGTTCCATAATATTAATGAATTTGTATTAATTTTTTTATACTCAATACAATGGTTTTTGAAATTGCCGAATTAATGAGCAGTTACGGAGTTAACAGGGGTTCAGAATTTTCTAATAACTGAAAATTTAAACATGCTATAAATCTGAAATTTCGTACATATAATAACAACATACAAGCTTATATTCAGCTGAAATCTCAAATAAATCGGTCAAACGGTGTTTGAGTTATAAGCCTCTAAATGCATCCGATCAGTTGCAGCAGCAAGAAAACCGACTCCTTTTTTTCTTCTCATCCTGATATCGCAATATTACAAAACGCTAAAAATATGAAACCGACATGAAATAACGCAGATTAAAATCAGCTAAATGTTGGTGTATAGTACGTTAAAATTGAGCCAGCGATTTTGAAGAAACAAGGCTCCAAACTCGGGTATCTATAATAAAGAAATCGACATTAGTGAAGATATTTTTGTAAAGTTAAATAACTTTATGCATGAGCAGGAACTGGATTGGAATAAATGTGTAGGACTTTGTACTGAAGGAGCTGCTGCTATGGTCGGGCATCAAGCTAGGGTTGTAGCTAGAGTAAAACAAGTAGCTGCCCAAGCAACATTTTCTCACTGCTGTTTGCATAGCGAACCTTTGGTAAGAAAAAAATGTCCTGACAGCTGGAAGGAGGTTTTGAGCCAAGCCATGAAAACTGTCAATTTTTTTTAAGGCTTTACAACGTATCTTTTCAATATTACGTATCTTTTCAATACTGTACGATGAAATGAGTAGTTTGCACATTGACGTTAGGTGGCTTTCGAGAGGTAAAGTAATGGCTCTTTTTTTGAGCTGCGTCATGAAGTTTCATTTTTTTGACAGACACTAACTTTGAATTTAAGGATTGCTTTGTAAATGAACTGTAGCTCTGTAACCTGGCGTATTTGGCAGGTATACTTTCAAAGCTGAATGACCTCAACCAAACCCTACAAGGAAACCACAACACCCTTTCTCGTGTTCATGGTAAAGTATGTGCTATGAAAAAAGTTGAATCAAGCGGCGAAAGAAGCAGAGCAGAAAAAGTAACAATATTTTCAACGCTTGTGAATTTTTTTGAAGAACATGACCTGATACTGAGTCCTGCACTTCTGACAGACATCTCAACCCACTGTCTTGGTTTGATTGCAACCTACAACGCATATTTTCCTGAAGAATTCAGCAAATATTCCTGGATCCAAAACCGTTTTCTGATATTGAACTGGCGCCGGGTGACTTTACTGCCAAAAAGGAGCTGTTTCATGAACTAAATTGTGACTCAGAATTACGACAAAATTTTTCAAAAATATCGCTCATGAACTTTTGGGTTGAAAGGCATGCAGATTACGCAAAAATAGTTGACAACGCAGTTACATTTTTACTGCCCTTCACAACTTCTTACTTGTGCAAGACTGCATATTCATCACTTGTAGAGCAAGTACCGGAATAGACTTATTAATGTGGAAAATGAGCTTCGTTTAAGACTGAGCAAAATCTTAAACCAGATATTTTTAAGTTTTTAAATGTATTTCTGTTGTATTCCTCTTACAGTTTAAGTATACATAAGGTGCACACTCCTGATTGATATCAATAATTAATAAAATATTATAATAACATTAAACAGCTTTTTTATTCCATAATTAGCCTACCTCCCCGTCACTAAGTGGTACGCAAGAGATTCCTATCTTGTGAAGAAGTACGCCATGAAAAAAGGTTGGAAAATGTGGATCTAGGATATGTTACTTTACATATACGCCGATAGACAACCTATAAAATTTTGTATCGTCATAAATATACCTTATGGCGTAGGGTCGAAAGATAGTTCATAAGATAGTAACCTTTCCGTACCCAGGAACATTTAATGAAATATAAACATAAATTATTTTCAGTTGTTTACTTATAATAACACCGGCTGTGCTGGCGGAGCGGTAACAGCATTGATAAAGCACGTACGTGACTTCTAAAATTTAAAAAAAATGATGGGAGGGGAAAGCCAATCACATTATTTAATTCAAAAATCTATTAGCCAATAAAAACTGGTTCCTCGTTCCATCGAAAAAGTGTGCGGAGGCGTGCATAGGCGTGCGAAGAGCGATTACAGCGCGGCCCTGGTGTCAAAAAATTGAACGTCGAGTGCGTAGTGTGTATGTCGCAGATACCTCAAAACGGAGAATGGTAAAATTTTTGACTTTTAGTTCACAAAATCCTTTATAGATCGTGTCAGAAGCGAAATTTAATGAAAAACAAAACGGGGCTACCCCGTCTTGTGACGGTTCCCCGTTTCGTGTTGTGCTAGCTGACGAAAGTCCCCGTTTGCTACGTCCTACAAACACACACACACACGCACGCACGCACGTGCACACACACACACACACACATACACACACACGCAGACCAATCGCTAAAAACATATTTTTTGGGTTCAGGGGGTCTGAAAATGTATAGATCCGGTGAAAACTCGATTTGAAAAATCGACATGAAAACAATACTTTGCTTCCTATATATTCATATAGGCAAGAAAAAGTACAAATAGCACTCACCTGTAAATGGGCGATGAGCATTCCAAACTGAGTTCCCCAATCACCAACATGGTTTATTCTGAGCACATCGTGGCCCAAAAATTCAAAAAGTCTAGATATACTATCTCCGATGATCGTCGACCTAAAACAAATAAATCTGGCGTGAAAAACTCACACAACTTCATCTTGCCAATGCAAATAATTAACAATAAACCTAACATTAGTAATAAAACATTAGAAATAAACAAACAACTAACCTTGAAAAACATAATAATTACTAATGGCAGCTTATCATGGCCTCATTCTGTCTCATATCCGTTATGGTGTCTTAGTATGGGGTAATTCTAGCATGGGAAATATGAATAGGGTTTTTAAAATTCAAAAGAAAGCTATTAGGTGTATTGTGGAAGCTAACCAGCTAACCTCATCCACACCACTATTTAACCAGCTTAAATTGCTTATAGTTCCCTCTCTCTACATTTTTCAGGTGATTATGTATGTTAGGCAAAATAATTTTATGCAGAATTTTAATGTTCACAATCATAACACGAGAAACAGGAATGATTATTATGTGGCTAATCACTCCACAAAATTGTTTCAACAAGAACCTACTTATGCAGGGAGAAAATTCATGAATAAATTACCCCAATTTTTAAAATGTTGTGAGGATTTGAATTCCTTTAAAAGGAATCTGAAAAATTACTTGATCGATGAAACTTTTTATAGCATACAAGAATTTCTTTCTTGATAGTAGTGATACATTGTGTGTTTCTTATATGTATTTCAGATGTTATAGCTGACATGTCCTATACTCCTCCTGGAGTCTCCAGGGCGCAAAAAAAAGAACCTAAATTTTAATCATGAGTGAATGATGCAAAATGAAAATCAACCTTAGTTTGGCTAAATAATACGGAAAATCACTCTTTCATACTAAACTAGACTCTGTAGAGAAAAATGCTCATAACAAAAGTTGTAGATCGTTTAATTTCTTGTAAATTTAATTACGTGAACGTTTTTCATAAAATGCATACTAATGCTGAAATCTTAAAATGTAGTAAATGAGGCGATTTTTGGAAAAAAATTGTAAGACCCGTTTTTGAGAAAATCGCAAGAATAGTGAAAAATGATACGAATAAACTACCACCTCAGGTCGATCGATTTTGATGAAAATGTTCGTGTCTTCTTGCGGTACTTAACTTTCAACTTTGTACAATGTTCTGTTTTTGAGATATTTTGTTTGCATGCACGCACCATATGCATATCAGTCCCGTTTTTGCTCTATTCACCATTCAATTATTACACTTAAACCACGATTACTTTCTCCAAGACTTTTTTTTAGATTTCGGTTCGAATTATCTTTTGTAATGGCAAGGTATCATCAGCATACATCATAAATTTACTTTCGAATAAAAGGATAAATAATTAACATAAATAATAAAAAGAAGAGGTCCAAGAATTGAACCTTGTTGGATGCCAAATTTAAAACGTATGCAATATTATTATTATTATTATTATTTCAAAATGTCTGTTACTTTCTGTAAAATGGACAGTTTCAAAATTTGTTTCCTTCTTCAGACAGCTCATGTTAAAACAAACACTATTCAATTTGTACAAGTGATTCCCGTGCAGGAATCAAGAAATAAGTTTATTAAACAGTATTATATATTTTGAATAAATGTTAATGCTATGGCTGTTATTGCACAAAGCTCAACAGTTTAACGATAAGCGGAGAGTGAATGGTGGTCGCTGGTTGCTTACAAGCAGGAGGGAGGGAGGGAGCCTGCTAATAGGAATACGCAATTATATTTCAATCCAAACGTCTCACAGTAAACGCTGGTGGAGAAAGCTGCCTGTGCATATCAGCTCACTGGTTTGTTTGCCTGCTGCTTGCTGGGGCAGCTAACTCAGTGTACTTGTACTTGGCATCGTACAATACGTATTCATACAAATAACAACATCTTGTTAATTAATTATAGCATAGGTTTATAAAATAACTGGCCAAACAATGCTCTATAATATTGAATATCGGTAGTCAAAAAGTTCTAAATACGTTTAAAATGTTCAAAGTAATCACTAATCTATCTTGCGGTAATATTGGTTGCTTGTGCAAGTTGCACCATTGTTTTTGAAAACGAGTTCTACTTTAGACAATATAAAATTAAATGTTTCCAGAGTCATTCTCATGCATTTAAAAAACCTGTCTCTACCTTTTGTTTAATTGCGGAAAAAAATGATTATGGTGAACAATTTTCTCTTCTTATTAATGTCACTAACGGTATCCTCTTTAAAAGATGACAATTTTGTAGAAGCATTTTCCATTAGGAATAATTCATCAGCATTGCTGATGCTGCTAGTGGAAATCATATTCATTAGTCCCTACAACTGAATGAAGGTTAAGCACATAGTTAACGTATAGGTATCAGACGAACTAATGTCCCATAGCCGAGCGAGTGAGAGGGAGATATGTGGCATAACCATGCATGCGCTCAGAGGTCTTTACCGTTATAATCCAGATCTGAAAACATACTAGTCGTTATCTTGCTTGTTAGTTTACTGCATGCATAAACGCTTGCTCACAACAATGAGTAAAATTATACGACAATGTTATTGGAATGGTGCGAGTGAGAGCGTTATGCATTCTCTCACTCCCACGGCTAGGGGACTTCCACTCATCTTAATACTATACATGCTCCCACTACAGTTCAGCTGTTGTTAGTTTGCTCCCTCCTAGTGTCTGTCAACAAACAAAAGCCACCTACTAAAGGGTGCACGCTAGAGTCTCCAACTTTACAGATGTCGTATTCCTATTAAGTTAACTATTTTTTAAATTATAACTACTTAAAACATTAGTCATGATATGGTGTAGGCCTAACAATTTCATTTAAAAAAATACTTTTGAAAGTATTTAGTTGTTACTTTTTAATCAGCGTGTACGCATTTTGATATATTGCGCATGCTCAGTGACGTCATTATTTGTTTACATTAGGAGCAAACTAAGAGAGGCTGGACTATATGTGCGTTCTCCACCGTCAATCAGCAGTACCAGCGACCTGTGACCAGCAATGACAGTGCACTTACCCTAACAATGGCTTTTACCTGAGATGTCCAACGTGCATCTCTTTAGCTATATTCGGCGCTGAAAAGTCGACGAGAACTTTTAGTTTCTTCTTGAGCGGAGGTGGTGACACACCATTCTTCAGCATGTCGGTCAATAGCTGATGTCCGAAACGTTTGTCCAGCCAGATGTTAATGAATCCGGGTCCCGCAATTTCGGTTTTGTTAATCACATTGTTCTCAGGCAGCGCGTCTATAATCAACTGAGCTATTTCTCTTGGCTGCTTTTTCACCCCTGCAAAACAACACACACGGCTACAGTCTGCAAAATAAATACTGTGACAATATCGAAAAGACATGGTTCATGAAGGTTCTAGAATTTCATTCATGAAAATAGTGAAGAGAGGATAATAGAGTGAAATAGTAACAATAAGTGACAATAGGACAATAAAAGTATGAATATCTATTCATAAAAATTATTTAATATGACTGCGCTATTGTACTATATGATAAAAGGTTGGGTATTGTTGTACAACTATTCATGAAAGAGACCCGTAACAATTTCTATTTACAAAAGACCTATTGTTGACTTGTTTACAATGGATTTTTCTAGCACTCACTTTTAAAGGGTTATTTTTTGTACTTTATTATTTGTATGAAGTTCCTCTGATTTGCTGGAATGATCTTTTTAAATGAGTTGTATATAAAGAGACCTCCAAATGCGGTAGAGTCATTATTTCGTTTGATCTTTGACGAGTGGTTACGGTGCGTATTACAGGTTACGTATCCGAGCATTGTAGTGATTCACGATTGTTATACTGTCTTTGTTTGTGCGTGTATTGTGTAAAGTACAAGGGTCATTCGTAAAGTAAGGTCCGTTTTTGTATAAAAAATTAACCACAACAGATTAGATCAAAAACCTTTTTTTATTTAATTCCTGACGTCTTAATCTATTTTTACTTTCTCTTGCCTATATGAATATATAGGAAGGAAAGTATTGTTTTCATGTCGATTTTAAGAAATCGAGTTTTCACCGGATCTATACGTTTTCTGACCCCCTGAACCCACACAAACATGTTTTTAGCGATTGGTCTGAGTGTGTGCGTGTGTGTGTGTGTGTGCGAACAGAATATTTTCAGAACGAAACGTCACGGAACGGACCCGACACGAGCAATTTCATCAAAATCAGTCAACCGGAAGTAGTAGTTTATTCGTATAATTTTTCACTTTTTTGTGATTTTCTCAAAAACTGGCCCTCCGATTTTTTTTAAAATCGCCTCATTCAATCAATTTTTTATTCTCTACAAGATAGGGTAGGCGCCATGTTTGCTGAAATTCTGGGTGAGGGTGTTTTCTCGTAAAAACATTGTTTTTTTAAGATTACAGCTTTACTATGCATTTTAGCGCAAAAATTTATACAATAAAAATTGTAGAGAATTTAAAATTCTACAACTTTTGTTTCAAACATTTTTTTGTATAACGCTTAGTTAGCAGTAATTAGCGATTTTCTGTTTTTTCTCATGAAAACGTGTGAAAAATAGATTTTTTTAAGATTTCGGCCTTCGAATGCATTTTACGACAAAATTGTATATTATAAATTTTATAGAAAATAAAAAGATCTACAACTTTTATTTAAAGCATTTTTCACTACAGAGCCTAGTTTAGCGTGAAAGAGTGATTTTCCGTATTTTTAAGGCAAACTGAGATAGATTTTCATTTTGCGTCTTTCATATATGATTAAAATTAGGTTATGTTTATTGAGGTTAGTTTTTTGTTTATTTCTAATGTTAGGTTTATTGTTAATTATTTGCACTGGCAAGAGAAAGTTGTGTGAGTGTTTCACACCAGATTTTTCTACATAGTTTCAATTTTTTTTTAAACATTTATCATAACGTTCTACAAGCTTTTGAATACCAGTGTCGTAGAACTCTGCCGCCTGCGAATATAACCAGTCATGAACAGCTTCTTTCACCTCGTCATCAGAGTTGAAGCGCTTACCGCCGAGAAAATCCTTCAGGTAGCGAAACAAGTGAAAGTCGCTTGGCGCCAAGTCGTCAATCGCCCATTTTCACGAATCTTTTCTTCAATGGCTTTGACCAATTAATCTTTCGTGATCACTGATGGTCGGCCAGATCGCGGTTCATCATGGACATTGTCCCTTCCCTCCTTGAAACCTCTCACCCACTTGCGCACTTTACTGTCACTCATTGAATTAGGGCCATACACTTCACTTATTTGTCGATGAATATCTACTGCACAAACGTTCCTTGCTGTCAAAAACGAATCACTGATTGTATTTTGCACTCGGCGGGATGATCAATTGTCTTAAACATCTGAAAGATGCACAGTAAACAGCACACAACAAAAATACTGCTGCAAATGGCGTCGTTTCGTAAGCAAGGCATGCTGGGAGTCGTCGCGCATGCGCATTGCGCTGTTCGCCTCGCCATGTTGCTAGTTACCACGATTCGGACCTTACTTTACGAATGACCCTCGAATTTGTGTACGTGTATTAAGTTCAGTCTCATTTTGTATGTGTAGGCTATTCTATAAAATTGGTTGTAAGTGAATTATTTAAGTTATTTATTGTATTACTTCATTATAATTAGTTTATTATTTATTTTGTAAATCTTTTAGTCGTAATAAATATTTGTAATTGTAAACTTTAGTGTATTAATTATTTAATTACCTAGATCCTGAAACGGACCTTAGCAATAAGTGTCATAATACTTTTATACACTCAAAAGCTGAACACTGTTGACAGTTCCCTCTGACCGCCGCATCTTTTAAAGAGATAAATAACTGTAGTACATCAACTAATTTTGATGAGTATTAAAAGTGATTTAAAATGAACAAACACTGTCTGTGTATATTAAATTTTTTAAAAAAATCTGGTGTGAAACACTCACACAACTTTCTCTTGCCAATGCAAATAGTTAACAATAAACCTAACATTAGTAATAAAACACTACAAATAAACAAAAAACTAACCTCAAAAACAAAACCTTATTTCAATCATATATGAAAGACACAAAATGAAAATCGACCTGTTTGGCCTAAAAATACGGAAAATCACTTTTTCACACTAAACTAGGCTCTATACAGAAAAATGCTTTAATAAAAGTTGTAGATATTTTAATTTCCTATAAATTTAATTATATACACTTTTGTCGTAAAATGCATACTAAGGCCGAACTCTTAAAAAAATTGATTTTTCACACATTTTCGTGAGAAAAAACAGAAAATCGCTAATTACTGCTAAACTCAGCATTATACAAAAAAAGGTTTGAAATAAAAGTTGTAGGATTTTAAATTCTCTACAACTTTAATTATATACATTATTGCGCTAAAATGCATATTAAAGCCGTAATCTTAAAAAACGTATTTTTTTACAGTCCAGCCTCTCTAAGTTTGCTCCTAATGTAAACAAATAATGACGTCACTGAGCATGCACATTATGTAAAAATGTGTACACGCTGATTAAAAAGTAACAACAAAATACTTTCAAAAGTATTTAAATACAAAATACTTTTAAAAGTATTTTTCTAAATAAAATTGTTAAGCCTACATCATATCACGACTGATGTTTTTAGCACTTTATGTACTTATAATTTAAAAAATAGTTATTTTAATAGGAATACGACATCCATAAAGTGGTGGACTCTAGCGTGCACCCTGTAGTAGCTGGTTTTGGTTTGTCGACAGTAGGAGCAAACTTAGAGCAGCTGAACTATCCATGAAAACAGCCTCACCAAGAATTTCAGCAAACATGGCGCCTACCCTATCTTGTAGAGCATAAAAAATTTAGTAAATAACGCGATTTAAAAAAAAAATTGTACGACCAGTTTTTGAGAAAATTGCGAAAAAATGAAAAATTATACAAATAAACTACTACTTCTGGTTGACCGATTTTGATGAAAATGTTCGTGTCGGGTCTGGTGGTGGTAGGCTATGTAACTTAAGTTTCAAGTTTCAAGTTTGTAAGATGTTTCGTTCTTGAAATATTTTGTACACACACACACACACACACACACACACACACGCGCGCGCGCGCGCGCGCGCACACACACACACACTCACACACACGCACCCCAATCGCTAAAAACATATTTGTGTGGGTTCAGGGGGTCTGAAAACGTGTAGATCCGGTGAAAAATCGATTTCTTAAAAAGGACATGAAAACAATACTTTCCTTCCTATCTATTCATATAGGCAAGAGAAAGTAAAAATCTGGTGTGAAACACTCACATGACTTTATCTTGCCGATGCAAATAAAGAACAATATAAGGAAACAAAAAAAGGATTTTTTGTATTTTATTATTGTATCGAATCTCTGTGTGTTTCCAGATCCACCTATAGGTGGGGTAGGTAGATGTTAGAGAGAGAGCCCCAACTGTGGTGGTCAGTGAGTTAGTATCCGTGTGATCTTTGACCAGTGTGTACACTCTCTTATTGTGTATGTGTAAGTAGTACCAAGTAGTAAATTATTCAAGTTATTTATTGTATTACTTCATTATAATTAGTCTATTATTTATTTTGTAAATCTTATAGTTGTAATAAATACTTGTAATTGTAAACTTTAGTGTATTAATTATTTCTATTTCATATAATGAATTAATACAATAATTTCACCAACCTTCTTTTTAAACTGCATCACCTTTATTTTTATTTTTACTTACACGTGTTTCGGTGGATCCACCATTATCAGAGTAAATAAAAAAAAAATAGACGAATATTTTAATATAATAGAACAATGTAAAATAGAAAATAAAAAATAAAATTTATAAATATGAGATGTTCCATATTTATAAATATTTAAAAGAGCAAAAGCAGGACATTTTGAATGAACAGATAAAATTTAGGAATGATGAACTGATATTGACTGCTGCTGCTATCTACAGTAAATATGAGAATGGATAAATTAAAATAAATTAATTTTAAATCAGTTTTATAAAAATTACTGAAGATGTATCAACTTCTGTAAATTTTTAATAAGTGAGATAAAAACTTTTTAGTTTCAATTACTTTATTTACTCTGATGATGGTGGATCCACCAAAACGCGTGTAAGTAAGAATAAAAATAAAAGTTGACGCAGTTTAAAAAGAAGGTTGGTGAAATTATTATATTAATTCATTATATGAAATAGAAATAATTTCAAACTACAGGATGCATTGTTGTTGTTTAGGTCATTAGCCAAAAAGCTGGTTTGAACCTGTAGAGGTTTTACTAAGTAAAAACGAGGAGTGAGGTGGTTTACCATTGCCACAACTCACTGAGTTCAAAGTGTACGCTTATCAGCATGCCAGGCCCTTTGAAAAGCACATATCATCTACTCTGCAAATGACACGTTCACTTCATTCACCACAGGGTCTGGCTGTATAATGAAATTCATTACTTTCACAGGAAATAACTGTGATTAGTGTCACAGTACACCTCTACCTCTTCTCTTATTAAATGGTCCAGTCATTTAATTGGCTGACCGATTGTAAGTAGTACTAAGTAAATTATTTAAGTTATTTATTGTATTACTTCATTTATAATTAGTTTATTATTTATTTTGTAAATATTTTAGTGTAATAAATATTTGTAAACTTTAGTGTATCAATTATTTAAAAACCTAGATCCCGAAACAGACTTTAGCAGCGATAAGTGTGACAATACCTTTTGCTTTCAACAACTGAGATATCGGCATCGCAGCGTTGCACTGATAATCGCCGTACTTGTAAGTGTTGGTAGGAACAATTGGTAACGGACAATCCTTCAAATCAGGAAACGCTTTGGTTGTCGCTTGAACGAACAAAGCGGTAAGCCTGCCCGTCAAGCTGTTACTAGTTTCCACGCCAATGTCGCAGCTCTTATCCAATGTTCTCTTGGTACCCATTCCTCCCACCGCAGCCGCAGGCCTCTTCTGTTTTCCTCCTCCTGCATTGCCTCTCTTCTTTTCTTCCTCGATTGCCTGTCACAAAAATCAGTACTCCATCACACCTCGTACAACAACAATTGACACGTTGAGTCCCACCTAAAGTCCAGCCTCAACAAACAAAAGCCACCTACTACCCTGTAGGGTGCACGCTAGAGTCTCCAACTTTATGGATCTCGTATTCCTATTAAGTTGACTAAAAACATCTGTCATGATATGATGTAGGCCTAACAATTTCATTTAGAAAAATACTTCTTTTTTTTATTCCTAATATGTGTACGTTGCAATCTGTTCAATTTAGAACAATAAGCAACCCCATGACCTAATGAGATGAGAATGATGTGTATGACATGTAAATGAGGTGTAGTCTTGTACAGACCCAGGCCGACCATTCCTGAGAGAGTATGGTTAATTGAACCCCAACCATCAAAGTACACCTACAACCCACTGTCTAGTATTCAAATCCGTATAAAAGTAACTACCTTTACTAGGATTTCAACCAGGAACCTTTGTCTCCAAAAATCAGCTGTTAAACAGCTGATTTTGGCGACGATTTTACCTCTAGACCAACCCGGTGGGTTAAAAATACTTTTAAAAGTATTTTGTATTTAAACACTTTTGAAAGTATTTTGTTGTTACTTTTTAATCAGCGTGTACACATTTTGATATAATGCGCATGCTCAGTGACATCATTATTTGTTTACATTAGGAGCAAACTAACAGAGGCTGGACTATAGAAGACTTTGTAAGCTGCCCAACATACTTTTTTTTATATAATTAGGTTAAATAATGTATAAACATCTGGTGTGAAACACTCACACAACTTTCTCTGTTGCCAATGCAAATAATAACCAATATAACCTAACATAAGTAATAAAACCGAAATAAACAAAAAAAATAACCTCAAAAAACATAACCTTATTTTAAACATGAGTGAAGCACGCAAAATGAAAATCGACCTCAGTTTGGCTTATAAATATGGAAAATCACTCTTACACGTTAAACTAGGCTCTGTAGAGAAAATTGCCAAAGATAAAAGTTGTAGATCTTTGAATTTTCTATAAATTTGATTATATACACTTTTGTCGTAAAATGCACACTAAGGACGAAATCTTTAAAAAATCGATTTTCCCCCTTTTTTTTGAGAACAGAAAATCGCTAATTACCACTAAACTAAGCGTTATACAAAAAAAGTTTGAAATAAAATTTACAGGATTTTTAATTCTCTACATCTTTTATTGTACAAATTTTTGCGCTAAAATTCATATTAAAGCCGCAATTTTAAAAAAACAACTTTTTTACGTGAAAACAGCCTCACCAAGAATTTCAGCAAACATGGCGCCTACTCTATCTTGTAAAGCATAAAATATGTAGTAAATTAGGCGATTTTTTAAAAAATCGTAGGACTAGTTTTTGAGAAAATCGCAAAAAAGTGAAAAATTACACGAATAAACTACTACTTCCAACTGAACAATTTTGATGAAAATGTTCGTGTCGGGTCCGGTAGTGGTATGTAACTTAAGTTTCAAGTTTCAAGTTCGTACAATGTTCCGTTCTTGAGATATTCTATTTTCACACACACACACACACACACACACACACCAATCGCTAAAAACATGTTTGTGTGGGTTGAGAGGGTCTGTTTACGTGTAGTTCCCGTGAAAACTCAATATCTTAAAATTGACATGAAAACAATACTTTCCTTCCTATATATTCACATAGGAAAGAGAAAGTAAAAAAATCTGGTGTGAAACACTTAAACAACTTTCTCTTGCCAATGTAAATATTTAACAATATAACCTAACATTAGTAATAAAACATTAGAAATAAACAAAAAACTAACCTCTAAAAGTATAACCTTACTTTAATCATGACTGAAAGACGCAAAATGAAAATTGAACTCAGTTCGGCTTATATGGAAAATCACTCTTTCACACCAAACTAGGCTCTGTAGAGAAAAATGATTTTTATAAAAGTTGTAGATCTTTTTATTTCATATAAAATTAATTATATACACTTTTGTCGTAAAATGCATACTAAGGTCGAAATATTTAAAAAAATTGATTTTTCACACGTTTTCATGAGAAAAAAACAGAAAATCGCTAATTACCACTAAAGTAAGCGTTATACAAAAAAATGTTTAAAATAATAGTTGTAGTTTTTTAAATCCTCTACGACTTTTATTATATAAATTTTTGCGCTAAAATTTATATTAAAGCCTTACGGCTTTAAAACAACAATTTCTTTACGTGAAAACAGCCTCACCAAGAATTTCAGCCAACATGGCGCCTACCCCATCTTGTAGAGAATAAAAAATTGAATAAACCAGGCGATTTAAAAAAAAATTGTAAGACCAGTTTTTGAGAAAATCGCAAAAAAGTAAAAAATTACACGAATAAACTACTACTTCTGGTTGAACGATTTTGATGAAAATGTTCATGTCGGGTCTGGTAGTGGTATGTAAGTTAAGTTTCAAGTTTTAAGTTCGTACAATGTTCCATTCTTGAGATATTCTGTTCACACACACACACGCGCGCGCACACACACACACACACACACACACACACACACACACACACACAATTGCTAAAAACATGTTTTTTGGGTTCAGGGGGTCTGAAAATGTGTAGATCCGGTGAAAACTCAATTTCTTAAAATCGACATGAAAACAATACTTTCCTTCCTATATATTCCTATATATTCACATAGGCAAGAGAAAGTAAAACAAGTAATTGACGCCCACATGAAGTGAAGTGAAATAAACTTACAAGAGCAACATTGAAAATAAGTGACAGATAAAGAAGAGAACCTCCAATCAACAGACTCCAACACACAAATGCATTAACATCCATACTCACATATGCTGCTTGCCCTATCTCTACTTCACCTCCTCCATCACACACACACACACACACACACACTCTCTCACTCTTTCTCTCTCTCTTTCCCCTCCCCTCTCACTCTACAAGTTGTTATCTTATCTGTAATCCACTACTAACTGTCTTTGTTCCAACCCAACATGTGTTTGTGTGAAAGTGAACAAACCACCACAGGGCGTTCAACAACAAATGTATTTAATTTCATTCACATTATGGACAGTGAGTGTAATGTAGGCCTACTCGGTGTTTATAAATGAATAGCACGGGGGGGGGGGGGTTTATTGTATCATTACAATTGAAAATCAAAATCACATAATAAACCCGATTCATTCGCATTGATAGAAGACACCTGAGAAGGGTCAAGCCCCTCAGAGGGGTAAGCGCACACTGAACGCTGGTCGCTTACAAGCGGCAGTTTGCTAGTAAGAATATGCTAAAATTGCTTATAGCAGCTTATCATGGTTTAATTTTATCTCATATCAGGTATGCCATACTAGTATGGGGTAATTCATCTCAGGGTAACACGGAAAGAGTTTTTAAAATACAGAAAAAAGCTATTAGGTGTATGATGGGAGTCAACCATTTTACCTCATGCAGATCACTATTTAAAGAGCTGCAATTTCTCACAGTTCCTTCTTTATACATTTTTCAAGTGATAATGTACGTAAAGAAAAATAACTTTTTACAGAATTTAGATGTTCACAACCACTACACAAGAAACAGAATCGATTATTATGTTGCTAATCACAACACTAAATTGTTTGAACAAAAACCAACTTATGCACGTAGAAAATACACCAATAAATTGCCACAAAGTTTAAAAAGTAGTGACAATTTTAAAAAAAAGCTAAAACAATATTTGATTGATGAAACATTTTACAGTGTGCACGAATTCCTTTCTAAATAGTTTTGGTATTTAACTTTAATTAAAAAAATATTGTGTACAATTTGATACAAAGGGGTTCATGACAAGCCTGCTGAGTTAAGCAGTGGTAGGAGGAAATTATTGGTAAGTGATCACTCTTTCACGCTAAACTACGCTCTGTAGAGAAAAATGCTTTAAATAAAAGTGGTAGATCTTTTTATTTCCTATAAAATTAATTATACGAGGGGGTACCCAAAAGAAACCGGAATTATTTTTTAAAACTATTTATTTTTAATTTTTTTACAAAAGAACCTTATCCCCTTCAAAATACTCTCCATTACAACTAATACATTTGTCCCACCGGTGCTTTCTTCCACTGTTCAAAACATTTTTTGTACTCCTCTTCAGTGATGGCTGCCAGCTCATCCGTCGTTTTTTTCTTGACATCATCAACGTTGTTAAATCGGAGACCTTTCATGCCCCTTTTCATGCATGGGAACAAGAAAAAATCACACGGAGCCAGATCGGGTGAGTACGGTGCGTGTGGTAGCAAAACCATGCCGTTTTTCGCCAAAAACTGGGTAACCGAGATTGCCGTGTGTGCAGGCGCGTTGTCGTGGTGGAAAAACCAATCCCCTGTCTGCCACAAATTAGGTCTTTTACGACGAATGCTGTTTCGTAGTCTTCTTAACACTTCAAGATAAAAAGCTTGATTTACCGTCTGGCCTGGTGGAACGAACTCTGAATGGACAATTCCCCTCACATCAAAAAAACAAATCAGCATTGTTTTGATGTTCGATCTGACTTGACGACTTTTTTTTGGTCGGGGTGATAATGAAGTCTTCCATTGACTGGATTGTTGTTTGGTTTCTGGGTCGTACCCATAGCACCAAGACTCATCACCCGTAATGATCTTTGACATGAAATCTGGATCAGTTTCAAATCACAACACATTTCAATTCGACGTTCCTTTTGAGTGTCTGCCAGAACCCGAGGCACAAACTTGGCAGCGACTCTTTTCATTGTCAAGTCTTCTGTTAAAATGCGTTGGACTGAGCTCCAAGATAACCCTTTAACCTGTGATATTTGGTCAATGGTCTGTTCGTACAATTTCTTTCACTTTCACATTTCCGTCTGTTCGGGAAGTCGACGGTCGTCCAGAACGAGGTTTGTTCTCAATCGACATGTCGCCATTTTTAAAGCGCAAAAACCACTCGTACACTTGGGTTTTTCCAATAGCGTCGTCTTTGTAAGCTGTGTTCAACATTACAACTGTTTCCGCGGCGTTTTTACCGAGCAAGAAGCAAAATTTCACAGCCGCACGTTGTTCATTAAAAACTTGCCATCATGAAAAACGACACGAGCACAAAACAGCACTAGCGAGAACAATCACTGCACGAGAACAGAACAAGCTAGATCAACGAACAAAATGGCATTGAGCTGGCAATGAGTAGCGCTACAAGCAGCCTAGTGGCGGGAATTTGTACTGCACAAGCTCCGCCCACAGCAGAGCTATTTCGGATACTTTTGGGTACCCCCTCGTATACACTTTTGTCGTAAAATGCATACTAGAGCCGAAATCTAAAAAAAATATATTTTTCACACGTTTTCGTGAGAAAAAAGAGAAAATCGGTAATTACCGCTAAACTAAGCGTTATACAAAAAAAAATTGTTTAGTTAAATGTTGTAGGATTTTAAATTTTCTACAACTTTTTTTAAAAAAATCGTAGGACCAGTTTTTGAGAAAATCGCAAAAAAGTGAAAAATTACACGAATAAACTACTACTTGTGGTTGACCGATTTTTATGAAAATGTTCGTGTGGGGTCCGGTAGTGGTATGTAACTTAAGTTTCAAGTTCGTACGATGTTCTGTTCTTGAGATATTTTGTACACACACACACACACACACACACACAGGTCAATCGCTAAAAACATGTGATGTGTGGGTTCAGGGGGTCTGAAAACGTATAGATCCGGTGTAGAGTGTATTTGTTAAAATGGACATGAAAACAATACTTTCCTTCCTATAGGTATATTCATATAGGCAAGAGAAAGTAAAAAATGGAATAATATTTTAAATAAAAATAAAAAGAAACCACTTACAGATTGGAGTATAACAAGACGATGCTTCAGTTTGGTGTTGGCTAAAATCAATGCAGAGAGTTCAGGTGATGACGCGTCATTGTCAACATCGCCCTCTATCGCTGTTGAACTGACACTCCCATTCTGTACAGCTTGTAACTGCTGCTGTAGCGAAATTAACTCAGCTGTTAAACACCTCACTTCTGCCTCCTACAACCAAAACACAACAATCTTGTGTGAAACATTCACACAACTTTCTCTTGCCGATGCAAATAATTAACAATATAACCTACAGTTGAGCCGTTCTTAGTTTGCTCCTACTGTCAACAAACAAAAGCCACCTACTACAGGGTGCACGCTAGTCTACCACTTTACAGATGTCGTATTAACTATTTTTTCCTTTCTCTTGCCTATATGAATATATAGGAAGGAAAGTATTGTTTTCATGTTGATTTTAACAAATACATTCTTCACCAGATCTATACGTTTTCAGACCCCCTGAACCCACACAAACATGTTTTTAGCGATTGACCTGTGTCTGTGTGTGTGAGAACAGAATATCTCAAGAACGGAACATTGTACAAACTTGAAACTTAAGTTAGATACCCTTACCAAACCCGACATGAACATTTTCATCAAAATCGGTAAACCGGAAGTAGTAGTTTACTTGTATAATTTTTCACTTTTTTGCGATTTTCTCAAAAACTGGTCCTACGATTTTTTTTAAAATCGCCTCATTTACTCAATTTTTTATTCTCTACAAGACAGGGTAGGCGCCATGTTTGCTGAAATTCTTGGTAAGGGTGTTTTCACGTAAAAACAGTGTTTTTTTAAGATTACGGCTTTAATATGTACTATGCGCAAAAATTTATATAATAAAAACTGTAGAGAATTTAAAATTTTACAACTTTTATTTCAAACATATTTTTTTTTTATAACGCTTAGTTTAGCGGTAATTAGCAATTTTCTGTTTTTTTCTCACGAAAACGTGTGAAAAATCGATTTTTTTAAGATTTCGGCCTTAGTATTCATTTTATGACAAAAGTGTATACAATCAGTTTTATTAAAAGATCTACAACTTTTATTTAGAGCATTTTTCTCTACAGAGCCTAGTTGACCGTGAATTAGTAATTTTCCGTATTTTTAGGCCAAACTGAGGTTGATTTTCATTTTGCGTGTTTCTCTCATGATTGAAATAAGGTTAGTTTTTTATTTATTTCTAATGTTTTATTACTAATGTTAGTTTTATTGTTAATTATTTGCACTGGCAAGAGAAAGTCGTGTAAGTGTTTCACACCAGATTTTTAAATTATAAGTACTTAAAAGTACTAAAAACATCAGTCATGATGTGATGTAGGCCTAACAATTTCATTTATAAAAATACTTTTAAAAGTATTTTCTATTTAAATACTTTTGAAAGTATTTTGTTGTTAATTTTTAATTAGCGTGTACACATATTGATATAATGCGCATGCTCAGTGACGTCACATTATTTGTTTACATTAGGAGCAAACTAACAGAGGCTGGACTATAACATTAGTAATAAACAAAAAACTAACCTTATTTTAATCATTGGTGAAAGACCCAAATGAAAATTAACCTCAGTTTGGCTTAAAAATACGGAAAATCACTCTTTCACACTAAATTAGGCTCTGTAGAGAAAAATGCTATAAATAAAAGTTGTAGATCTTTTAATTTCCTATAAATTTGATTATTACACATTTTTCGTAAAATGCATACTAAGGCCGAAATCATAAAAAAATCAAATTTTTTACACAATTTCGTGAGAAAAAAACAGAAAATCATAGGACCAGTTTTTAAGAAAATCGCAGAAAAGTGAAAAATTACGATAATAAACTACTACTTCCGGTTGACCGATTTTTATGAAAATGTTCGTGTCATGTCTGGTATGTAACTAAAGTTTCAAATTTAAAGTTCGTACGATGTTCCGTTCTTGAGATATTCTGTTCACACACACAGAATAATCGCTAAAAACATGTTGTTGTGTGGGTTGATGGGGTCTGTTTTTGTGTATATGAGGTGAAGAGTGGATTTGTTAAAATTGAAATGAAAAAGCAATACTAAACAGTTGTGGGGAAGTTTTATTGAACCACGATATTGTTCATTCAAAAATAAATCTTTATAATGCATCCTGCAGTTTGAAATATTTCTATTTCATAATGAATTAATATAATAATTTCACTAACCTTCTTTTTAAACTGCGTCACCTTTATTTTATTCCTACTTACACGTGTTTCGGTGGATCCACCATCATCAGAGTAAATAAAAAATTGAAACTAAAAATTTTTTTCATTTATTTAAAATTTACAGAAGATGATACATCTTCAGTCACTTGTATAAAAGTTTTGTATAAAAGTTTTTGTATAAAAGTAGTTTTATACAAGTGACTGAAGATGTATCATCTTCTGTAAATTTTAAATAAATGAAAAAAATTTTTAGTTTCAATTTTTTATTTACTCTGATGATGGTGGATCCACCGAAACACGTGTAAGTAGGAATAAAATAAAGGTGACGCAGTTTAAAAAGAAGGTTAGTGAAATCACGATATTGTTCTTCTTGCAAGCCTCTTTCCCTGCAAAATACACTAAAGCAACGCATATCTGGCTTTGTTCTCCATAATACGACCAACGTACTGCAGTTTACATCGTTTGATAGTTATCAAAACTTCCTGCTCCTTTCACATCGTTCACAGAACTTAGTGTTGAGTCACTCGCACCATCCAGGCAATTTTAGGAATTCTTCAATACGGCCACATCTCATAATACGCATGCAATTTCTTTGTGATGGCCTTGAGAAAAAGAAACATTACTGGAGCCTTATTTTAACCCTTTCAATCCCAAATTTTTTAACTATACACAAACAAATATGTGTAGCTACATTGTTTCATTCATTTCACTGACATTTAAGTGCAATAAAATCAGTTATAGACCCTCAGCCTTTTTGATGACCGAACAAAAAAGTGTGACACGCGTACGTCACACTGGGACTTGATGGTATCAAAGTTCCCAACAATATGAATAAGTAAAATCATGTTCAGCCTTCCTAAGCAATATTCTCTTAACTTTAATTTATAGCAAACAAACTAAATATCAAGCAATATTTAAGACTTAACAAATGTTACAACTCACAAATACTGGTAAAATGGATAAAATCACTTTTTACAAACAGTCTAAAAAATATACTTGTAGTATGTACATTCAACATACTTGAAGAAATGCTACTTTATTTTAGTAAATGAACACGAATATTTAAAACTGAAATTAACTTCAAAAAGAAACTAATGGTCGCCTGAGTGGCGTAGTGGTCAGCATCTTACACTGCAAAGCCGAGGTCTCAGGTTCGATTCCTGGCTAGGGTACAAAAAATTATTAGCTTTACATCCAGTGCTCTTTAATCCAAAGTAGTCACTAACAATTAAAATTTTGATGTCTGTTATGTCACTCCAATGTGACTTCTATGCCACCGCACTGGGTTAGAGAGGATTAAAATAAAAAAAATTGATTATGGCTCTTAAAGAACACGCTCATACGTATTTTATAACTACATTTTAATTATGTATTGGACGCCTAGTGTAGATATTGCAATACGGTCGTAAACACACAAAACTACGACAATCATTACTCATGATCGTAGAGTACTAAATTTTGTATTAGCAAAACAAAAACATCTTGAAAAATTTTACCATGAATAATTTAATTATACTGAATGCAAAAAAAATTACGTCAGCCAAGAAGGGTCGCAACTGTTACACTAAAAGCTCGTATTATTTTGAACGCACAATAACTAAAAATATACGCAATCCGTAACAGAAGGAATATGTTTAACACTGAACTGTCAGAAATTACTTCTTTCCCACAAATATAACCTACTTGTATGTATGAACTAGTTTTTATCAAGCACATTCGAACGTAAGATAAGAATTTACCAACACTTACGGATTCAGAAGTACGTTTCTCAAGCGATTCTAACTCTTTCGTCATTTTAAGGTTGTTACAAAATCAGCTTCAATCAACTCTGGTCAAAATATAAATAATGTGAACCCTCCATACAACGTCGGATTAACACCTCCTAACCTATAACACAAAGAAAATCGCTCCAACCTCCTGCCAGTACAACACCATGTGAATGGATGAACAAGAACTCCCATGATGCTATGTGTTTTAACGTTTTCGTCTACTACTATATTTCTACCCAGCTATTGTAGAATGCGCTAGTAGCGCACACGACGGAGATCTGAATTTGGCCTTTTACCATATAGAATATTTATTTTTTATTTTATTTTACTTTTTGTTTTATAATTGAAATTTTTGGTAACTAATCTTTTTTAAATTCGCATCGACAGTTTAGTTATTGGCGATTACAGTGGATTGAGACTAGTTATAATTAATGAAATGAAATTTTGTTACTTAAAGAAGTGTTTTTTTCCGCAGAGGGTTAGGGAACGTGATTTCATGTTTTCTGAAAGCGAAAAACCTGTTAGTATTAATATGATAAGTAAATACGTGTAGCCCAAAATAAATCTTGTGTGTGTGTTTAGGTTAATGGATTGAGTAAACATTAAAAAATATATGAAATGCCTTCTACTTTTAAATTATTGTACATAAATCTGGTGCTTAAGTTTGCCTGACGTAATAGTAGTTATACATCACGTCAATTAAAAAATCAGTCAGACGTTAAACCAAAAAAAAGAAGAAGAAAAAAGGCAATTAAAAAGAAAGCAAACCAGTAAAATGGCACATGACCTAATTGTTAATAACTTTTTATATTCTTAATTTGTGTACGTTGCAATCTGTTCAATTCAGAACAATAAGCAACCCCATGACCCAATCAGATGAGGATGATGTGTATGACGTGTAAATGAGTTAATAACTTAATACTAATTAAGTATTAGTTATTAATAATATTTAATTAATAACCTAATTATTATACCGGGCAAATTAATCACTAGAGAATGTGTACAATAATTAATAAAGGTAATTAATATATGGAAAACAGAAGAAATGACGTTCCCTAAACCTCTGTGAAGAAAACACTTTTTTAACTAATAAAATTTCATTGTAAATATAAAGTCTCTGAACAACCATTTCTTTCGCCATTACGAATTTTTTTTTAGCTTTTATTTGTTATCGGGAACTGTACTATGTTAACAACAACCCAATTTGATCGCTGCTTTTTGCTGTATTGACGTGGATTAGACATGAGTTTGAACAGGGACCCCCAGAAGAGTTTGTTCATGGATGGCTGTCAGCTGGTCACCACACAAAGTCGCTTACCCAACCGGTGTTACTTAACAAATAATAGCGACTTTCCACCAGATGACTGACTGGGCTGGCCCGGAGGCCATTACGAAGTTATTAATTTTAACGTATTACTTGCTGTCGCCTAGGATCCAAATTTTAAAGTGACTGTCGCGTACTCAAACGACGGATCCAAGCACTAACTAGCAGACGACAGACAGTGTTGCCTATCCCAGTTCCCTCTCTATCTATTATTTACTCCGTGACCATGTGGGCTCCGTTGCATCATCAAAAACCACACTTACACAACCTGATAACTCATTTCAACAGTTTTCTAAATTAATCTAAACAATGTCCTTTAGATAAAGTTATTAATTTATTATAGAATATCATAAATTTATTATATCATTTTATGAAGTCTCTAAACTCTCAACTAATATACCGACACATTTTATAAATAACAAGACAAATTCTTGTTAGAGTCTTCTTCTTTGAGTGGCTATCCGCTACGGATGTGGGCGACCATCATGGCTATTTTGACTTAGTGTCCGCTGCCAACCGGAACAATTGATTGCATGGAGCTGCTCCTACCAAACCAGGTTCGCATCGCAAGTTCCCAAGCCAGCATATTCTTCTTCTCCTACCATGCTTCCTCATGCTATCTATCTATCTTTCCCTGCAGGATGCGTTGTAACAGTTCATAACGTTGCGAATTCCTCATGATATGACCCAAATATTGCAGCTTCCTTGCTTTCACAATATTAACAAGTTCTGTGGTTTTCTTCATTCGTTGCTCAACTTCAACGTTGGTCACTTTATGGGTCCATGGTAAGAGTACTGTTGGTACTTGTTAGAGTACTCAAGGCAAAGACAACAAAATCATTTGTCTACGAATTATTTTAAACTGGCTTAAATAAAAAAAATTTTTTTTTTAATCTGGTGTGAAACACTCACACAACTTTCTCTTGTCAATGCAAGAGAAACCTCAATAAACATAACCTTATTTTAATCATGAGTGAAAGACGCAAAATGAAAATCAACCTCAGTTCTACTTAAAAATACGGAAAATCACTCTTTCACGCTAAACTAGGCTCTGTAGAGAAAAATGCTTAAAACAAAAGTTGTAGATCTTTTAATTTCCTATAAAATTAATTATATACACTTTTGTCGTAAAATGCATACTAAGGCCAAAATCTTTAAAAAAATCGATTTTTCACACGTTTTCGTGAGGAAAAAACAGAAAATCGCTAATTACCACTAAACTAAGCGTTATACAAAAGAATGTTTGAAATAAAAGTTATAGGATTTTAAATTCTCTACATTTTTATTATATAAATTTTGCGCTAGAGCGTTGATTTAGTTGTGAATCTAAATAGATTTTATGTAAAAATTGAATAAAACAGGTATATACCAGCCATAAATACCGTGGGCAGTTGAAAAACGTACAGAAATTTTTTTTTTGAACAACACTGCAATCGACTGATAAAAAATTAAGTTTGTCGAATATGGATTTATTTTTTAATAGGTACCTATTAAAATAATATAAAACGATACCATTGTTTTTGTCTGTAATACAATCAATACTGTAAAAGGAATAAAATATTATGGTTATATTTTAAAATTAACCAAGGGTTAGGTGGCAATTTATCATGTACAGATACCGGACGGCCTAACAACCCGTGACGTCACTAGACCGGGCTACTTCATCGCCTGGTAGAATAGCTACTTTCGTTTGGTAACATAAAATGGATGTTGCTGGTTTGGTTACTCAAAGCCGATGAAGCCCAGCTGACTTCAAGTAACAAAAAACAGCTGATGATAAACAGCTGTAAATCTTTGGTCGAAATACAACGGTACACGATTCCTGCGGGCGTATGAACGCTGTCGTTGGTGCGTTTAGTTTTGTATTTATTTTACCGACCGGTTTATGCGTAATTGTAATAAATTAATTTTTACTTAAAAAACTGAAGATAACATTGTTGTTATGTTCACGAATATTATTTATATAAGCTGAAGGACATAACCTTGTAAAATAACCTTATTAAAACTTGAAGGTATAATTTAATCTGAGGATGACACAGCCCCTTTCAACTCGAGTTGTTTCCAAGAGAGGGGATAACTAATTGAAGAACTTGTGTTTGCGTTTGCGAACGATTTCGCAATCGAAATATACATCGGCATAGTGTGTATGAAGTATCATTCGCGTCGCGTTCATTATATTTACCGACCGATCAGAAAACATGTCGAAACTGTCTGTTTTGTATTCTACTGAAAACCCTGTTTTCAATGCGTACCTCTTTTACTGCGCTGTATTGTGTCTTAAAGTCCTGCTAATGGTGCCTTTAATCGCTAGATACAGATTCTCCAAAAAGGTAAGAATTGTAGACACGTTTTAAGGGGAGCAGACCATTTTCAGGTATCCCCAGACTATACCTGCAATACTAACTTAAGTACATTTATTGTAGGAACCATTTAAGCTACAAAGGTAGGAGCTTTAGGGCAGTACCTTTTTTTACAAATTTGTACCAGAGCTTTTTTATTTATCTTTATCCAATCTAAAAATGATTTTTATTCTCAAAATATGTTCAAAAATGTAGACCACATTTTTTTGTGAAAAGACACCCAAAAAATAAAAACTCCAAAATTTTTGAAATACCTCTGGATTAAATACACACCTTTGTACTAAAATGTAGTGTGTGAAATTGCACACTCCCAGGTGGGATGGTTCCTGAAATAAGTGTACCTAAAGACAAAAAATACAATATGCGGAAAATGCGGGTGTAGTTAAAGCATAATATCATAACAGAAACACCTATTGCCAATTTGGAATTAACTTCCAAACAAAAACACACCAATATTTATCTTGCTTTATAGCTGATTCCTATGCATTCTAGAAATTATTGTTTTTATGTGAACGTGATCTCCGTAATGTTTGAGCAGTAACAAGATTATATTAATCTCAATTTACAAGAATGAAAAAATATCAAAATAAACACTACGTACCCTATCAACATAAAAACATAATTTTTTTCAACAGAAAAAGCAACAAATGTTGTGTTACATATCAATTTCTGCCCATAACAGACAGGTGGAGTGTCAAATTATTTACACTCAATCTGTTCGTTGCAGGGCTAAAGTAAATAGTTCTGTTTCTTATTACATGGTCAGTCAATTAAATGACTGAATCATTTAAGAACAGAAGAGGTAGAGGTGTAAAAGACACTAATCAGAATTATCTTCTCTGAAAGTAATGAATTTCATTATACAGTTGGATTATGTGGTGAATAAAGTGAAGGTGTCATTTACAGAGTGGAAAATATGTGCTTTTTAGAGGGCCCGGCATGCTGATAAGCGTACTTTTCCACTCGGTGAGTAAGGGGCAATGGTAAACCACCTCGCTCCTCGTTTTACTTAGTAAACCTCTAGAGGTTCAAACCAGCCTTTCGGCTGTTGACCTAAACAACATATCAATTTATATAAATAGCGGAAAACGATCAATTAATATCAGGTAAAATTGAAAAATCAATATTTTTTTTATTAAATCAGTCTGCTCCCCTTAAGTTGCCCGTTTTCACCCACTAAATTCTACAACCGACTGATACTCATAAAAAAAATACTTGAGATTCTTTTAGGAGCTGCTGAGGCGTCTACCGAGTTTTGTGACCGAAATTATGTAACTTACATCACGTCTAGAAGAATTCTGTCCAACTAATTGTTGCAGGTCAAATGTGCTATATCAATTAAATTGCACCAGCAAGACTACTAACTTTTTTTTTTATTCCTAATTTGTGTCAGTTGCAATCAGTTGAATTGAGAACAATAAGCAATGAGATGAGGATGATGTGTATGACGTGTAAATGAGAGTGTGTAGTCTTCTACAGACACACACACTCACAGAGTATGGTTAATTGAACCCCAACCATCAAAGTACACGCACAACCACTGTCTAATATTCAAATCCATATAAAAGTAACTACCTTTACTAGGATTTCAACCAGGAACCTTTGTCTCCGAAAATCAGTAGTTAAGCAGCTGATTTTGGCGACGACTTTACCTATAGACCAACCCGGTGGGTTAGACTACTAACTTAAGAAACAAACAAATTTTACTTTTAAGAGAGATAACAGTCCATCTACTGTTATTGTACTCTGCGCGAGGCAAGCGCCTATAGGTTAGGTTGTAAACAAAAATTACACTACACCGCCTGACAATTATCTTGCATTACGTTCCATCATAAAAATATCTACATCCAGCTAAAATAAACATTATCCTTTAAGCATTTGCAATTAAATCGTTCAGATTACTTGTAATTATTTCAGTTTCATAAAAACTCCTTAATTAATTATTTTAATCATTACATTTCTGTAGTGATAGGTATAAAGGTCTTAAGTCAAAAATTGTCAATTTTGAGTCAAGTGCAAACAGTTGTATTAAACTAGTCACAGTTTAGGAAAATTTTCTCTTTCAATTGGTGCAAAGGGCTTAAGTGTAGCTAATTCCTGAAGTGAATTATGTTGACTGACTTTATAAAAATTTTCTCTTCGCGTAACAGTATAAAAGCGCCACAGCGTACACGTAAACGGAATTTTTATTTTCGTTGTTAGGTAGAAAACAAAAGAAATTTAAAACAAATTATAATAACAATTTTTGGAAGAGACAATTGCAAAAACTATCCTTAAACAATAAAATAATATATAAATTTTACTGTCTCAAATTTTCATTTGCTATTCCTGAAAAATGACTATTTTCAAGTTAAGACCTTTATACCTATTACTACAGATTTAACAAAACAATTTTTTTTCTACCTTTTAATGTTTATTGCTTTTATGTTTTTAAAATTCAACACATTCACTATCATGCATGTTAACAAAACACAGCTTACAATACTTTTCAACTTCAGTTTACGAAGAAAATCGAAACGAACCGATACAATTCCAAAATATAACTGATGAAACTAAAAATAAGTTAAACACGGACAAGTGCAAACAGTTTTATTAAAATAGTCACAGACATTAATTATTTTAATGATATGAAATAAACAATCTGAAATGATTAACAATGAATCACTGGAATTGTTTACTCTCCTGTTATATAATTCAAGTGCATTAGTCTTATATTACTTGTGACCAAAAATAAAATAAAACTGAGTCTATAATAAAAACCTACTAATCATAAAAAATAATGTAACGAAAAATAACAATGTAAGCGTAACAAAAGTAAAAGTTTTAGTTATTAATGGTAAACTAATGTTCGATTTTTAAAATATTTTCTGACATGAATATTGAATGTGTTTTTAATATATTAAGCGTAGACGCACTCTGATATGTG